>CM077204.1:727500-817500 GCA_039654625.1 Rhinogobio ventralis
AAGTCTCGCGACCCAGGGTTTGAAAACCACTGGTGTAGGGGGATAGAATGTACAGTTTGTACAGTATAAAAACCATTACGTCTATGGAATGTCCTCATAATGAGAGGTGCACCAACATGTGTGTGTGTGTGTGTGTGTGTGTGTGTGATGGGTAGGTTTAGGGGTAGGGGTAGTGTGTGTGTGTGTGTGTATGATGGGTAGGTTTAGGGGTAGGGGTAGTGTGTGTGTGTGTGTGTGTGTGTGATGGGTAGGTTTAGGGGTAGGGGTAGTGTGTGTGTGTGTGTGTGTGTGATGGGTAGGTTTAGGGGTAGGGGTAGTGTGTGTGTGTGTGTGTGTGTGTGTGTGATGGGTAGGTTTAGGGGTAGGGGTAGTGTGTGTGTGTGTGTGTGTGTGTGTGATGGGTAGGTTTAGGGGTAGGGGTAGTGTGTGTGTGTGTGTGTGTGTGTGTGATGGGTAGGTTTAGGGGTAGGGGTAGTGTGAGTGTGTGTGTGTGTGTGTGTGATGGGTAGGTTTAGGGGTAGGGGTAGTGTAGGGAGATAGAATGTACAGTTTGTACAGTATAAAAACCATTACGCCTATGGAATGTCCTCATAATGATAGGTGCACCAACATGTGTGTGTGTGTGCGTGTGTGTGTACACTCACAGTTTGGTGGGTAAATACGCCGCCGTGTCGTCTTTGCTCTTGATGATGTCATTGCACTTGTCGAGCGTCTGGAAGACGGTGAACGTGTCTCCGATGCTGTAGAGCACGGCCAGGTTCTTGGCCAGAAGTTTCCTGGTGGGCGGCCCGGGGGAACTGCTGATCAAACCCGTCAGCTGCTCCACCAGCTTCTTCTGCTTCTCCTTCACGTCCACCTGTGGTCAAACACATAAGATCATCACAGGAAACACACACTGCACAACCACACAGCCACAAATAACACTCATGCTAAACATTCATGCAATATCAAAAGGATCGTTTTCACTCTGAATTCTGATGATCCATGTCCGAGCTGACATTTGACAGACAATATTATTCCCCAACGACAGCGGAGTCAAAGCAGATTTAACCCCTGCAACCCACAGTACAGTGACTTTATAAACACTCACACCATCTGCTGGTGTACATAAAATACTCTTTATTAATAATAATAAAAAAACCAGTGGTTTGCTGTGAGGCGCAAGTGTTTGTTCGTGATCGCTCACCTTGTTCGCCGCAATCAGAACTTTATCCAGGAACCGGAGCCACTCGAAGATGAAGACGGCTCTCTTGGCCTCAGTGACGTGAGCCAGAGCCTCTTCATTCAGCAGCAGACTGTGAGCCAGCTCCATACCTGACACACACACACACACACAGAGAGAAACACACACACACAGAAACGCACAGAGAAACACACACACACAGAGAAACACACACACACACACACAGAGAAACACACATAGAGAGAGAGAGAGACACACACACACACACACACACACACACACACACACACACACACACACACAGAGAAACACACACACACACAGAGAAACACACACACACACACAGAGAGAAACACACATAGAGAGAGAGAGAGACACACACACACACACACAGAGAAACACACACACACACACACACACACACACACACAGAGAAACACACACACACAGAAACACACACACACACAGAGAAACAGAGAAACACACAAACACACACACACAGAGAAACACACACAGAGAAACACACACACAGAAACACACACACACAGAGAAACACACACACACAGAGAAACACACACACACAGAGAAACACACACACACACAGAAACACACACACACACACAGACAGACACACAGACAGACACACACACACAGAGAAACACACACACAGAGAGAAACACACACACACACACAGAAACACACACACACACAGAGAAACACACACACACACACACACAGACAGACACACAGACAGACACACAGACAGACACACACACACACACACAGAGAAACACACACACACACACAGAGAAACACACACACACACACACACACACACAGACAGACACACAGACACACAGAGAGAATGATATTTATAATATATATATATATATATATATATATGTGTGTATTTTACAAAAAAATGTATAATACTTATTTTTTAATAAAATAAATATATAAAAAAGATTAAGATTAAGATAAATGAATAAAATAAACAAATATAAGAATAATTTTATATTTATAAACAAATCATATATTAAAATTAATTATAAAAGTGAAATAAATAAAAAATAATATTTAAATAAACAAATAAATACCTGACTTTTTTTTTTTTTAAATTAGAAATAAATAAGTATAAGATAAATAAAAATAAATTAAATAAATAATAGGATAAAAGTTACATAAAGAAATTAATAAAACAAATAATAAAAATAGATTAAAAAGAATTATAAGAGTTAAAAAAAAAGTAAAAAGATAAAACGATAAAAAAAATTCAATAAACAAATAATACACACACACACATTTTATTTAAAAAAAATAATAATAATAGTACACTTAGTGAATAGTCCAAATAATATTTTACACATTTATAATATTTTTCACAGCATAAATTGGGTCTTTACACATATAAATAAATGATCTAATGTGGCATCTAAATGATTTAAAACCCTGATCTAACACGACAACATGAAACTACATCAGACACTGCGAAAGGACTACAAACATCACCAATCCTTCAGCCTCAGATATGAACGGCATAAACAGCCATAAATGAAGCTTACAGTCGCCGACACGCGAACAAATAACTGGCTTTATGAAACGAGCGTTATCTTACCTGTGCTCGTGCGGGGATGTCGTGTGTTTGTGTTGAGGTTGGCGGAAGGGTTTACGCGAGTCACTTCCGCATTCACAGCCAATGAATGAAGAGAATGCTGTCACGCGCGTGGACGTGACCCGTAACTTCCTCCAGGGGGCGCGCGGATGCATAGACATTCAAATCTATAAACTGTTCAATAATTGAAGCATATTCATGATTCACAGCCAGAGACTCTTTTTTGGCATTGTGATCATACAAGAAAACTTTGGCAAGACATTTGCCAGTTCATTGTAAACTATATACACTCACCTAAAGGATTATTAGGAACACCATACTAATACTGTGTTTGACCCCCTTTCGCCTTCAGAACTGCCTTAATTCTACGTGGCATTGATTCAACAAGGTGCTGAAAGCATTCTTTAGAAATGTTGGCCCATATTGATAGGATAGCATCTTGCAGTTGATGGAGATTTGTGGGATGCACATCCAGGGCACGAAGCTCCCGTTCCACCACATCCCAAAGATGCTCTATTGGGTTGAGATCTGGTGACTGTGGGGGTCATTTTAGTACAGTGAACTCATTGTCATGTTCAAGAAACCAATTTGAAATGATTGGAGCTTTGTGACATGGTGCATTATCCTGCTGGAAGTAGCCATCAGAGGATGGGTACATGGTGGTCATAAAGGGATGGACATGGTCAGAAACAATGCTCAGGTAGGCCGTGGCATTTAAACCATGCCCAATTGGCACTAAGGGGCCTAAAGTGTGCCAAGAAAACATCCCCCACACCATTACACCACCACCACCAGCCTGCACAGTGGTAACAAGGCATGATGGATCCATGTTCTCATTCTGTTTACGCCAAATTCTGACTCTACCATCTGAATGTCTCAACAGAAATCCAGACTCATCAGACCAGGCAACATTTTTCCAGTCTTCAACTGTCTAATTTTGGTGAGCTCGTGCAAATTGTAGCCTCTTTTTCCTATTTGTAGTGGAGATGAGTGGTACCCGGTGGGGTCTTCTGCTGTTGTAGCCCATCCGCCTCAAGGTTGTGCGTGTTGTGGCTTCACAAATGCTTTGCTGCATACCTCGGTTGTAACGAGTGGTTATTTCAGTCAAAGTTGCTCTTCTATCAGCTTGAATCAGTCGGCCCATTCTCCTCTGACCTCTAGCATCAACAAGGCATTTTGGCCCACAGGACTGCCGCATACTGGATGTTTTTCCCTTTTCACACCATTCTTTGTAAACTCTAGAAATGGTTGTGCGTGAAAATCCCAGTAACTGAGCAGATTGTGAAATACTCAGACCGGCCCGTCTGGCACCAACAACCATGCCACGCTCAAAATTGCTTAAATCACCTTTCTTTCCCATTCTGACATTCAGTTTGGAGTTCAGGAGATTGTCTTGACCAGGACCACACCCCTAAATGCATTGAAGCAACTGCCATGTGATTGGTTGATTAGATAATTGCATTAATGAGAAATTGAACAGGTGTTCCTAATAATCCTTTAGGTGAGTGTATATAAAGACTCAAATAAAGCTTGTTTTGTGAGAAGCAATATTTTTCTGTGCAACTTAATTATTTTACTTGCAAAATATTTTATCCACAAACTATGAAAATCACCCCCAGTTTTTGTCACTTTCAAGAAGATGTTCAGATCTATATTAATCCTTATCTACCTCCTGTAACAAAAAGGCAATAAAATGAATGTATGCTTACTTTTTGGCGTTTTTGTATCATTTATGTTTTGTGGGGAGGATTGTTTTTAATTGATACTTCCTCATTTACTTATTTAGTTTTATTTAGTTTTATTTCTTTCTCTGAATTCAAGTGTGATGTAATGTTTGTCCGTCTCTTTTCTGGCTCTTTTGTATTTTGTAAGTAAATGTTTAATAAAAAAATAAACATTCAGGAGTGTTAAACATTTTATTAATGTGTCATGATGTTATGGAATTCTTCAAAGCATTATATGTCAAACGTGTATCTTCTGAAATGTTAAATGTATATTTTTGAAAAAACATTCAGGAGCACATAACTTGTTAATTATTATTTTATTAATAAAATAGCTTTGCTACTCAAAAAAAAATGTCACCTCATAAATATTTTATTTGGAATAACTAATATTTTATACAAGAATAAATCTATATTTTTTCAGAATATCTTATTAGTCAGTCAATTAATCCATTCTCAAGGGTTGTTGTTTTCATTTCTAGATCACTTTCTGTTTCCTGTTTCTCCCAAAGGATTTTCAATAGTTATGGGTTCAGTCCCATCAGGAGCTCTTGCTTTATTGAGAGGTACTCCATCTCTACTAACAGTCTCTCTGAGTTTGGTCAGTACTCCTGTTTCGCTTCCCCCTATACAAATAATAATAGATCAGTCCGTTCGCTATTTCAGCAGGACGTTACATTACTGTGACCGCTTACTGGAATAATGCAGTTGGTCATATCTGCTGGTAAAAAGTGTGGATGCTTCCACATCTATTTTTCTTAACCAATAAAGTAAAAGAGATTTCTTTTTAAATAATTCATAGCCTAAGTGTTACCCTGCAAGTCACTACCTAAAAAAGTTCAAAAAGGATATTCCCTCCAGTTGCTCTGATGAAACTGTAGTTCATCTTTTCTGGCATTGTCCCTTTACTAAACTCTGTTTTCAGTGGAGTATAAAGACCTTACATAATGAACCGGAATGAGCCATTTCTGTCTACACACACCGCGGGTCCCCTTACAGTGAAACCGCCATTTTGCGCCGCCATGTTTCTACAGTAGCCCTACAGAGCGCTAGCTACTCTCTGCTGTCTCAGACAACAACATTTTTGTCCTCTGTCAGCCACCGTAGCTTCTCTATGTGCTCCGAAACATAGACATACTAAATACATAGACGCCCTATTGGCCGCTTAGGACGTTGCTGCGATACGTCAACGTGTCCGCCATATTGCTACGGGCAAGACTGCGCTCAGTGCGCTGTAAACAAGTGCAAGTAAACGGGCGAGCTGCGGTTTTTCTGGATAAAAACAAAAACAACGTTCACATTTATCAACCGATTTCAGTGTACAAAAAATTCCATCTCTAGTTATTTAAAATATTTATTTTAATAAGGAATTGACAAAGCTCAGGCTTGTCATGTATTTGGCTTTTTATTCTTGCATAAAAGAAGACGCCCAGATATAATTTAATTTTCACATTCACATTTCACATGTCTTTAAGCCAGTTTTTAGCTTTTCTTGTGCTTAGAATTGACTGTCGTTGAGAAAATGAAATAAATCACACTGGCAGGCTGCTTTCTGTATTTTTATAGCACTAACATGATAGATATTTACAGATAGATACTCCAAATATACAGTAACAAATATAATTGATGGATTATTTATGTTAATACACATGATATGCAAATAGTAAATATAAGATAAGGTAAGAAGTAATAGTTAAGTGTATAAAATATAGACAATAAAATAAACAAACCGTATACAGCAAATACAATAGTAATGAATAGTATAATTATATATATAGATAATGGCATATAGTTTATGTATAATACTATAATAATAGCAATAGAATATGAAATATCAATTACAGAATATAGACAATAATAAAAAATATATATAAGTTAAATAGTGACTAGTGAATAGTACAATAATTTAAAAGCATAACTATAGATGGATATTTAGATTTCAGGAAATGTACTTTATAATATAAAATATAAGCTAAAACTATAATATAAATAATGTCAACTCATGTCTCAACTTTCACATCTAATTTAACTAGCGGCATCGCTAGCTATTTTAGTCTGACAGACTCCAGTGGCCAACTAACGTTACTATTACTAATTATATAATGATATAATGATCATGATGAAGATGATGAAGATGAAGATGATGAAGACGAAGAAGAAGATGAAGAGGAAGAAGATGAAGAAGACGATGATGAAGATGAAGATGAAGAAGAAGAAGAAGAAGATGAAGAAGTGATTCTGGATCAGTCCAAAACAGTGAGTGATTCATTTATTCAGTGATTCAGTCCAGAGCAGTGAGTGATTCATTCATTCAGTGATTCAGTCCAGAGCAGTGAGTGATTCATTCATTCAGTGATTCAGTCCAGAGCAGTGAGTGATTCATTCATTCAATGATTCAGTCCAGAGCAGTGAGTGATTCATTCATTCAGTGATTCAGTCCAGAGCAGTGAGTGATTCATTCATTCAGTGATTCAGTCCAGAGCAGTGAGTGATTCATTCATTCAGTGATTCAGTCCAGAGCAGTGAGTGATTCATTCATTCAGTGATTCAGTCCAGAGCAGTGAGTGATTCATTCATTCAATGATTCAGTCCAGAGCAGTGAGTGATTCATTCATTCAGTGATTCAGTCCAGAGCAGTGAGTGATTCATTCATTCAGTGATTCAGTCCAGAGCAGTGAGTGATTCATTCATTCAGTGATTCAGTCCAGAGCAGTGAGTGATTCATTCATTCAATGATTCAGTCCAGAGCAGTGAGTGATTCATTCATTCAGTGATTCAGTCCAGAGCAGTGAGTGATTCATTCATTCAGTGATTCAGTCCAGAGCAGTGAGTGATTCATTCCAGAGCAGTGAGTGATTCATTTATTCAGTGATTCAGTCCAGAGCAGTGAGTGACTCATTCATTCAGTGATTCAGTCCAGAGCAGTGAGTGACTCATTCATTCAGTGATTCAGTCCAGAGCAGTGAGTGATTCATTCATTCAGTGATTCAGTCCAGAGCAGAGAGTGATTCATTCCAGAGCAGTGAGTGATTCATTCATTCAATGATTCAGTCCAGAGCAGTGAGTGATTCATTCATTCAGTGATTCAGTCAAGAGCAGTGAGTGACTCATTCATTCAGTGATTCAGTCCAGAGCAGTGAGTGATTCATTCATTCAGTGATTCAGTCCAGAGCAGTGAGTGATTCATTCATTCAGTGATTCAGTCAAGAGCAGTGAGTGATTCATTTATTCAGTGATTCAGTCCAGAGCAGTGAGTGACTCATTCATTCAGTGATTCAGTCCAGAGCAGTGAGTGATTCATTCATTCAGTGATTCAGTCCAGAGCAGTGAGTGACTCATTCATTCAATGATTCAGTCCAGAGCAGTGAGTGATTCATTCATTCAGTGATTCAGTCCAGAGCAGTGAGTGATTCATTCCAGAGCAGTGAGTGATTCATTTATTCAGTGATTCAGTCCAGAGCAGTGAGTGATTCATTCATTCAGTGATTCAGTCCAGAGCAGTGAGTGATTCATTCATTCAGTGATTCAGTCCAGAGCAGTGAGTGATTCATCCATTCAGTGATTCAGTCCAGAGCAGTGAGTGATTCATTCATTCAGTGATTCAGTCCAGAGCAGTGAGTGATTCATTCATTCAGTGATTCAGTCCAGAGCAGTGAGTGATTCATTCATTCAGTGATTCAGTCAAGAGCAGTGAGTGATTCATTCATTCAGTGATTCAGTCCAGAGCAGTGAGTGATTCATCCATTCAGTGATTCAGTCCAGAGCAGTGAGTGATTCATTCATTCAGTGATTCAGTCCAGAGCAGTGAGTGATTCATTCATTCAGTGATTCAGTCCAGAGCAGTGAGTGATTCATTCATTCAGTGATTCAGTCAAGAGCAGTGAGTGATTCATTCATTCAGTGATTCAGTCCAGAGCAGTGAGTGACTCATTCATTCAGTGATTCAGTCCAGAGCAGTGAGTGATTCATTCATTCAGTGATTCAGTCAAGAGCAGTGAGTGATTCATTCATTCAGTGATTCAGTCCAGAGCAGTGAGTGATTCATTCATTCAGTGATTCAGTCCAGAGCAGTGAGTGACTCATTCATTCAGTGATTCAGTCCAGAGCAGTGAGTGATTCATTCATTCAGTGATTCAGTCCAGAGCAGTGAGTGATTCATTCATTCAGTGATTCAGTCCAGAGCAGTGAGTGACTCATTCATTCAGTGATTCAGTCCAGAGCAGTGAGTGATTCATTCATTCAGTGATTCAGTCCAGAGCAGTGAGTGACTCATTCATTCAGTGATTCAGTCCAGAGCAGTGAGTGATTCATTCATTCAGTGATTCAAAAGAAAGAAAACAGAAAAGACTATGAGCGAGTGATATGAATGGTGTTGGACAGCTAAAGCTTTCGACTCAAATACATTAGATTTTCTCCAAACAGAGAAATGCAAGCATGTGAAACATCAAATGTGGTAAAAAAAAAAAGATACACATCAAATAATATATAGTGTATTTACACAGGAATTACAATCATTGGAAACAATAAAACATTTTCACCTCATGCTAAATAAGTGTTTTCAGCTGTCTGTCTGTTCCTCTGGTCTGACACCTTACTTTAAACACACATTTCCCCCCTTTTTCATGTTAAAACATGTCATTTATAACATACAATTAACCTTCACATTCTCGCCCTAATAAGAAATAAAAGAATGAGATAAAATAAGCCAAAACGCTGGTTACTGGTGTAACCGTGGTTCTATGAACAGTGTAAGACTGCTAGAGACGGTTAAACATAGTGGAAGGTGTATACCACAAAGTCCCAAGGACAGAACCTTAAATATTGTCTGTAAATACAGCAGAGCTAACTGGAGGCCACATTTAGCCTGTAGGGCCACCCACGAAGTGGGAACAGCACGAGTAGCAGGATGGCACTTTACAGACGCTGGAACTGGGCAACCTACCAAGTGATAAACATTGGAAATGGTGTTTGCCACCCAATGAGATAGACCTCCCTGACAGAGACCAAGACAGATGAACAACTAGTCGGTGGTGTGCCACAATGCCGTTGTTGACACATATTGCCGCAACGCTTGTACTGGACACAGTGCTGGATTAGGAGCATCGTCAGCAGGGCAAAAAACAGGGCCAAAGCATAACATGAGTATCCTCTGGTCCCCACCTAAGGCATTGTGGACTGACTGAGAGGGCCTGCAACTCACTGACCCTCTTGGCTGATGTAATGGGTCCAAAAGAGAGGCAGTCTTCGTAGAGAGATACTTAATATGAGCTTGTTTGAGAGGCTCGTAAGGTGCCTCTCGTAAGGTGCTCGTAAGGTGCCTCTCGTAAGGTGCCCGTAAGGTGCTGAACACAGGCTATGAAGTACTAAGAGCTAAGGACTAAGAACTTGATCTTCACACCATAAAGTAAACAGCTTCCATTTATTGGCATATGCAATATGACAGTCTTCTTGACTCCAGCTAAATGTTCTGAAAGCATTTGTTCAGCCCCAGGGGCCAGACACACAACTTCAACCTTTCTGGGAATGGGTGCCATAGCTTCCCGTCCATCTGGGACAGTAGGTCCCTCCTGAACGGCAACAGTCAAGGTGGGGCAGTTGTAAGGGTTAACAGGAGACTGAACCATGGCATCGTTGGCCAGTGGGGAGCTATTAGTATCAGCCTGGGATGTCTCTCCTGCACATGTCTCAGGAATAGCCACATAAGTGGAAGAGGAGGATAAGCATATAGCAGAAGATCTGGCCACTCGTGGGCTAGGGCATCCTAAAGCACCCGTCCGTAAAGCCTGGAGGTTCTGAGCTGTACTTGTAAGCTCAGCCTCCTGGTTGGCTAGGAGAGCCGAAGATGCATGCTTCTTTTTTGGAGGTCCCTCAGCTTTTCCTGCTGATCGCTTGTTGCTGTGCGGCTGACAGCAGGCAGTTTGAGGGGAAACACCCCAAAATTCAGGGTCCAATCCTGCAAATCGTTGTTGTCTCAATACCCAAACAGGTAGGACATTGGATCTGAGCATCCATTAAAACCATGGGCCCAGAGCAGATAGAGCACACAGCCATTGTATTAATAATTCCCCTGGTCAGCCAATGGGGTAAACAGCACTCAATGGGAATGAGCTTGTCACATATAATCAGTCACCAAACATTCTGGAAACCAATGAGCGTTAGGGACTCAAACACAGCAAATACTTCTAAACACAGTAAGAAGATTATCAGAACCATGGTAAACCAATGAGCGCTATACTACTCACCAGAATATTCTTGTATCATACACAAGCGCATGATCCTTTTCCACTGTTTAACTATCTCTGGCAGTCTGGAACTATTAAATGGAAACTGAAAAATTCAATAAACCATATGAATAAAACCAAAACATATATTTGCCCACTATGTTTACATAAGAAGCTAAAATAAGCTCAGGTGTGTGTTTCCCTGAAGTTCACACCCTCTCTGATAAAATCAGCAAACTCCACATAACTATTATAATAATGCATAATACACAATGAACACAGCAAACATCTGTGATGAAAGTCTTCATTACACTGATGGATTTACCAAGTGAAACTGAGCCAACATGATCATATAATTCCAACATATTCATTCATTCATTCATTAATTTGTTTGTACTGTACATAACAGAGCCATTTTACAGGTTTGGACACTCCTCTATCTGTCTTAAATAATTTAGGACATGAGACATTGAACACTTGTGAATTAACCATTTTTTGTAGGAATACATCCAATAACTTCATTAAGACTAAACTTTCAATGCAAGCAGCATTATTTATCACTGCTCTTTAAAAATTTTAGTGGCTCTGTGGAAGTCCACATCTTGTGTCTCTAAGGAAAAATAAATATATATAGGCCTATATGGGAAATGTATAACTTTTTGATTGAGGGAGAAGAATGTGGTTCTGAAATCCACAGCTGGGCAGAAACTCCTAAAAGACGCTGTCAAACAGACGCATTGACCACATGATATTCTCATCCTCAAATAAACAGAAAAGAAAGAAGAGTAATTGGCAAGAATCACATTTTCCTGTGGGATATTACAGAAAGCAGAATTAGCAACCAAACTGGGTAGGTTATCCCGGAGTAAGCTGTTAACCTCAGCTTTCTGTCCCCAAAACCGAAACAAAAGAACTTTCAGGGCATGTAAGTAATCAACAACTCATAACTTTAACGGTCTTGTTCTGTTTTGGTTTCGGTTCACTAGTTAGTTTCCATAGTTACTCATTAGTATTACACCTGTTCTTAGTTCCGTTGATTACTTTGGGTGTATTAAAGCCCTAAGTTTCCACTGTTCATGGTTCCTCTGGTTATGAGTACAAGGGACGATGTCTGCTGTTTAATGAACTCAGGATTAATGTCATGGTAAGTTAAACCTGCCATCTGCAATCCTCCTTTGAAGTATTTTATCTCTGAATTTGTTTGTTTTGCATTCGGATAACAGTAATGAGTGATAGAGATTAACCTTTTCACATGACTCCATGAACTCCTCAATGGTGACCACTCCATCATGGTTTCTGTCCATTTTCTGGAAAAAAAATAATCAAGTTCAGGATGCATTCTTCAAGCCTTGAAGTCTTACATTTACATTCATGCATTTAGCACAAAAGTCAAAGTCATAATCTTACAATTGCTTTATTCACTCCTTAGAAGAAAAGGTTCTATATAGAAGCTTAAACGGTCCTGTCAGGCGTTTCATATATTGAAACTTTTATCATGGGATCATTGTATGGATTTAGTTTCAATTAATTTTGTTTTAAGTCATTTATTTTTATTACATTTCATGAATTAAACAAGCTTGAATGCTGAGAGTGCGCTTTCCCAGAGTCGAGCCTCTAGGGACTTTTAAGGAGTAAGTGGAGTGGCTACTCCTCCAAAATGGTTCCCCCTTCACCATCTGTGAGAGTGAGGAGGAAAACAGCGTGCCAGCTGCAGCCACCACCTCAGTGACAGACGAACCTGAGCCCGAGGCGGGGCCAGAGCCCACCACAATATCAGCGCCAGTGAGGAAAGAGACTGTGCCATCCTGGAGCCAGAGCACAAAGAAACGTCTGACCAGGTGCATGAGCTGGCCACATCGTCAGTCCCAGTCCCATCACAGACGACTGCCGCACACACATAAACAGATCATTCCACAAATAGTCCAGGCCTGGTACTCTCTCATCCTTTACTGTCGTCACTCCCTACGGTGTGGCGCGCAGGTGACGCTCATTAGTAATTGCACCACCGGCATCGCTCCGTTTTCACGGCTCTCGGCCCAGTCCTGCTTGCCACATACCCCATCACCCCTCACAGGCCGGGGGGTACCACAGTGGCCACAGCACCTGGGGGTAAGGACAGACAAGGTGAGAGAAAAGGAGACAGAAGGACGAGGAGGGACAGACACAAAAGAGATGAAAAAAGCAAAAAATCTGGTCCTCTACCAGCTGGGTGAACTCCTCCACAGTGCCTGGCAGTGTCGCTGGATATCCCTTGGTGGACGGCCCTCTGACTCCTCTGATGCCATGTGAATGGCAACAGCTTCACTATGTTCGGGCAGTCGGTAGCGAGTCCTCCATTCCCTGCTCCTTCCCCATCATGGTGGACTACAGCAGGCTCTGGCCTCAGCAAACAGTGGCTACTCCTCCCTTTTGGAGTCTTGTCCGTCCCCAGCAAGTCACTCCAGCCCACCACCTCGAGCGTCCGTAGCGGTAGACTCTGCTCTATCCATGCTGGAGTGTCAACCCACTAGCTCTGCCTAGAACTTCCATGCTAATCACTCCACCTTGGCTTGTCGACCAGTTGGCTCCACCTTGGCTCCTAACCCCCTCGGCTCCATCTGGGACTATCGTCCTTACGACTTCACTGTGCTTCCTCGTCCTTCTGGATTTGCCTTGGTCAGTCATCACTCTACCTGAGCTATGAACTTTCAGGACTTCAGCTGTGCTTTGTTCCTCCACCCCTCCAGCTCCGGCAGGCTCCTCCTTCCCTTCAGCTCTGCCTTAGTCCTCAGTCACTCTGCCTTCATCTCAGCCCTCCTGGCTCCACCTTCTGTTTATCTTTGCCTGGATCTCCTCAACCAGCAGCTCCTTGTCATTCAGTCAAACTACTGGTTCCAGCTGCCAAGACTCCACCATGCCTTCTCCCTTTCTCGACTCCTGGCCCTCCTGCTGGGATTCTGCCCTGGCTCCTCCCACCTTCGTCTTCACCTTGGCCCTGCCTGTCCTGTGTTCCTGCTCTTTATCCCCACCTAAGCCCCCTCCCGCCCTCCTCGGTTGGACTTTGTTATTATTGAGGCGCAAGAACTCGCCCCCTTGATGGGGGAGGTTATTGGTGAAAAATCTAGGTTACTAATTGAAAGAATTGAAATTAACTTCCTGTGTGTTTGTGTTCACCTGAAAGAAGTGTTCCACATGTTCTCTGAGAATATCATCCTGCATGGATGGATACACGTACTTCCCCATCATATCATAAATCGACTTCATGATGTTCATCATCTCCTGAGAGACCGAAACCATACACAGATACTTTTACACTTGTCTTTCTGAACGCGATATATTCATGTGAATGCTGCTGACCCCATCAACGAACCTCTTTTGTGATGAATCCATCTTTATCAAGGTCATAGAAATTAAACGCCCAATTTAGCCGGTCATACATTGAGCCCCTAAGGATGAGTGACAGTCCAGCGACAAACTCCTGTAAAATGAACAATAACAGCAGAAGAAAAATAAATCTGCTAAATAAATAAATAAATAAAGCTTTATTAGAGAGTGTTGTAGGTTCTGCACATGTTCTCTGTCTCTCTTAGTTGAGTTTATGGAGAGTTTTCTAACCAGCTGATGATCTGAATCAAATGTGAAGACAAGTAGGACCAGGGCTGGTCTAGAAAGAAAATGCTCACATTATCATGTCAGTACCTCAAACGAAAGGCTACAGCTTACCTGAAAACTCAAACAGCCGTTCTTGTTAGTATCAAATGCCTCGAATAGGAAATGTGCATAACTGCTTGAATCTGAGAGAGAGAAAAAGGAATTTGAATAAAAAATTACTCTGCCTATTATCACAAGACTATCATTTGGGTCCAAGCAGTTTGGGAAAAGGAGGGAAACAACCAAAACTGGCAAGGAGATGAAAAAAATTAATTAATTTCTAGTTACACACTAGTTCAAAATTCTAATGCTCTCTCACCTCCCTGTGGGAAGAACTGAGAGTAAATGAGTTTAAACACGTCCTCGTTCACCACTCCACTGGGACATTCCTGAAACGCACAACAGTTCCTAACATAAACACTGAAAACATTCACCATAATACAATATACAAAGAATTAAATGTCATTCTGGAAAAAAAAAAAAATCAAAATGCAGACCAATCAACTAAAATAGTAAGAATTATTTGTGTCCAGTGATGGTGATATTCCCAGTGGATGTACTGGCTTTCCACCTTATATTATGTTAGTAGAGGAACATTCACATTTTTGAAGGCCCTGTAGAGGAACTGCAGCTCTTTCTTGCTGAATTTGGTCTGTTCCTGTAGTATTTCCAGGCCTTCAGGTCGATGGCAAACAAAGGACATTTCAATCTCATTCTCACTGCTCTCTGTCAGAGAAACAACATCTCATTACACAGAAATAAATGGATGGTTTTTTTTTCAATCTGTTTTAGAAAAAAATGCTATGAAGAAAGTTAATGGTGACATATGGTTAATCTGAGGTGAAGTAAAGTTTCTTATAGTGTGGTGCTTAACACTTTAGTGACTAATCAAACTTATGGTAACACTTTAGTTTAGGGTCTAATTCCCACTATGAACTAGTGTTTTATTATCATGCATATTGCTAGGATATTGTCTGTTTATTAGCACGTATAAAGCACATATTAATGCCTTATTCTGCATGATCATATTCTACATCCCTTAATCCACACAATACCTAAACTTAACAACTACTTCACTAACTATTAATAAGCAGCCATTAGGAGTGTATTGAGGCAAAAGTCATTGTTAATAATTAGTTAATAGTGAGAATTGGACCCTAATCTAAAGTGACCAAACTTACTTTCAAAATATGCAATATTTGGTGCAAATTAATTCATGTATAAAACATAATAAGTAATAATTTTAGACTTCTTGCTGCCAACTGGTGGCACTATGACTGTGAACCACGATAGCAACATCAGCAAACATACGACACCAATTTGATCTAAATCAGACAATGCACTTATAGTACTTATATATAAGACTCTTCCAGTTTCCCATTTTTGTCATTAATTTAATCCATCGCCATGGCAACACTGTTTTTAGATATCAAAAATCTGTTCGCAGTTTAGCATCTTCAATGTCTTGGGATCATCTTTACCAAGTTTAATGAGAATCGCATGAATCCCCTTGGAGGAGTATTTAAAAAAACATAGTCTGCAATTTTCAAAAGATTCACATTTAATTCCAAATCGGCCGACTTCCTGTTGGTCGGAGCTAATGATAGTAATTTAGAAAATTGTGAAGCTTAATGAAAACAATATATGTACCAAGTTTGGTGACTGTAACAAAAAACACCAGTGTCAACACTATTGAAGACATTCTTTGTCAGTTTTACACCAGCTGTGTCTTGACATTATTCTGACCAAGTTTGAAGCAGTTTGGGTAAATATAAGAGGACAGTTTCAAGGCCTGTTGTTACACACTTCCTGCTGCTGGTTGGTGCCACTATGACTGTGATTTGCAATAGTCACATGATCCATGTGATCAGCCCATGTGACCAAACATACAGCTCAAGTTTAATCTAAATCACTCAATGCATGCAGAAGATATGAGACACAGTTTCATTTATGCCATGGCAAAACTTTCAGTGCTTAGGCTCCAATAAATAAACTTGATTGTTTTCTTATTATTATAAAACAGTTTTTGCTGCTTCATATTTTTGTAGAAAAACCATTATACATTGTTTTAGGATTATTTGATAAATAGAAATTTCTAAAGAACAGCATTTATTTAAAATGGGATTTTTTTGTAACATTATAAAGGTCTTTACTGTCATGTTTGGTCAATTGAATGCATCCTTGATGAATAACAGAACATTTTTTCATCATTTGAATGGTAGTGTATCACGGTTTCCACAAAAATTATAACATTGATAATAATCAGAAAACTGTTTTCAACATTAATAATAATCATAAATGTGTCTTGAGCATCAAATCCTCATATTGAATGATTCCTGAAGGATCATGTGACACTGAAGACTGGAGTAATGATGATAAATTCAGCTTTGATCACAGGAATAAATTACACTTTACTATATATTCACATAGAGAACAGCTGATTTACACTGGAGTCATATCTCACTGCTTTACTGTATTTATGATCAGATATATTCATATTCATCTTTCAAAAACATAAATAAAAAAACATTATTCTTTTTTTTTTACACTTTAATAAAGACAATTATCTTAGCATTTATATACAAAAGAAGCACATTGATATAAGTGTAAAACATTAAAATGTGATTAATATCAGAGCTGGAGGACAGTGGACTGTGTTGCACATGCTCAGGACACTCATCCGGCTCGAGTCCCGTTCCCATCATCCCTCCCTCCTGTCACCACTCCACTGTTCTCTCTACATACATTAAAAAAGCAAAGAGTGCATATGAAAGCACTTCAGACACTCACCTTGTCCACGGAGCCAGCAGTAAAGAGGGAAGAAGGACAGCAGCATCAAGACAAACAGTCCCGTTTCATCCGCTGGCATCAGCAGGTCAAGGCCTCCGTGTGACTGAGACATGCTGCTTTACTAAAAGTGTGTGTTTGTGTGAGGTTTGAGCGACCTCCCTTCCCAAAACACACCCACACACTCCGACCGCTTTCCATTGCTCTTCCATGACACTTCATGACAGTTTATAGAGCAACAAAAGCCTGCATAATAAACTCACTGGCTTTTGAAATGGCTTGTTTTCACAGTCACACTGAATGGGAGAATACAGGTGCCATGTAGGCAGTTATTATTGGCTCTTTTTCTCCTGATTATGTGTAAACACAGCCTAGTTCCACTGGGAAACCCTCAAAACCAGCCGCCATCCCAGCATGCAACAAAATAACTCTTAGTATGGTACTACATATGCATAATTTCTAACAAAAATCAATAAAAAGAACCCATTAAAGCAGTGTTCAGTGTGATTGTGTTCACACAGCAGCAGAATACGGTCATTTACTGGAGATCAAACCCACACCTGTACATGTGCAGGACTCACAGACGGGGAAAAGCAATAAAAAAAGTGTCCCGCTACCAAAACAAGTAGGCGAATCGAGACACACTCCTTCAAGACAAACAAGATGAACCGTCATAATCCCCCAAGGCTTTCCACCAGTGTAATAGCTCTTTTACTGATCTCAAAGAAGAGCCGTATGAAGTGAAACAACTGCACAAACTCAGAATGATTCATCATTTCCCAGTATATTATCCTCCTCAAGGCAAAAGCCATAAACTCCAGATTAGATTTCATGGATGTTTCAGGAACATACTGGAGTGAACATCTTATTCCAGACCAGAGTGCCAATGAAAGTCGGCATGAACTTTATAAAGGCGTGTGCCAGTTGTTAATGTAACTGTGCATTGATTGTCACGTCAGAGGACGTTTTCCCTTCACTTGTGGAGCTTTTTCCTTGAATTCTGTAAAAGTGCTACACAAATAAAATGGGTAACTCTTCAAAATCCCACTGAACCGGTGGACGGAAGCGAGTCCATTCTCTGCAGTCGACAGAAACTATGCATGAAGTGTAATTACACATGCAGAAATCTAAAAAGTTGATGAATAGCTTTAGATATTACACTAAGAATTGTGGCGCTTGAGTTTCAGTGTGTGGGTAAATTTAGCCTCTACCCAATCGCTGCAAAGAGGAGGAACTTCAATTCAATACAGTACCAACAAAAAGTTGTCCAGCCCAGAAAAATTGACATCTTCACTCTATTCACATATTAAAAATTTTGAAAGCAAATGTTTTATTTATTAAATGGTTTTATTTGTGATAACGCAATGAAACATGCATGCGACATTTTGTCCAGGCTGGCATACAAATGATGGACATGCAAAAACAAGAGATTTGTTGTAGTCAATGTTTGCCTTCTCTTTGGCATAGTAAATTAAAATTGTTATTCCCTCATATTTAAAATGATAAAATATTTTCCTCATATTTTAATGGTTTAATTGAACTTAATGGGCCCTATCACACACCCGACGCAATGCTTCGCCAGGAGTTCAGGAGCATTGATGGAGCGTTGCTGTTGACTGCGCCATTGACCAACACACACCTGCTCTAAAGTCAATAGTGCAGTATTATTGTGTTATTTAAAGAGTGTGTTAGTAATATGAGCCTATAGGCGACACTCTGATTAATACACACACAGGGACGCGCAGCAGCACACACACACACACACACACACACACTCTCTGATTATCACACACACAGGGATGCGCTGCACCACACACACAGGAACACACACACAGGAGCAGCAGCGCGCACACACACACACACACACACACACACACACACACACACACACACACACACACACAGGAGCAGCAGCGCGCGCACACACACACACACAGGAGCAGCAGCGCGCGCACACACACACACAGGAGCAGCAGCACACACACACACACACACACACAGGAGCAGCAGCGCACGCACACACACACAGGAGCAGCAGCGCACGCACACACACACAGGAGCAGCAGTGCACGCACACACACACACACACACACACACACACAGGAGCAGCAGCACGCGCACGCACACACACACACACACACACACACACACACAGGAGCAGCAGCGCACACGCATGCACGCTTAAATATTAAAATAAAAGGATTCCTCTCTGGAGAAGCGTTCAGTCTCTCCTCATGTAAATAGTGAATCCGCTCATGGTGCGAGCACAACTGGCTTTTAAAGGGAAAGGGAGATGAGGCTTGTTTATTGCTCGTTACGCCCAAAACACACCCATGAGTCATTAAGAGACGAGGCACAACCCTTTTGGATCATGAGCCGAGCGCGCTGGCCGTTTATCCCGTTGTTAAACTAACAAAAGTGTATCCGAACACGCCCTCAGTGCACCTGCGCCGTGAGCTCAGATCAGTGGCACAAGGCCCTCTGTGTCATTAAAAACAAATACCCGCTCCGGACAGCACTTACAGCCAGTAAAGCCACAGGATTTAGACACCCAAACAACATTTCTAAATAGAACAGCAACAGGGATGTTGACACACGGCCGCACACAAACGACTGTAAAGACACTTCACAGATGACAATGTTCAGATGAGAACTGTTCAGCGTTTTTATTTGTTTAATCACATTAAGTTTCACCTCCAGCTGATTTGTGAGATAACTCAGAGGCTGAACGTGTAGAAACACAGGGTCCGTTCGCTGAACAGAAGAAAGGAATGCATAATCAAATCGGCCACAATCTCACGTTCATCTCCAGCACTTCCGATCGCTCACTTCAGTCTCAATCTACTCTCATCATTCAGAAATTTACATATCAGTTAAACATTGTGCATATGAGAAAACTAAAACAATATTGTCCAAAAGCCTTCAATAAAGCACTGACACACAAAACATGACCTGTGGAGAGACGCTTCAGTGGAAAAGTCTTGATATACAAATATAAAGTACATTCTAATGTCCTAATTCTATTCACTCATATTGAGAAGAGACAGAGAGAATGAGCATCTGTGTAAGCTCAGACAGGACTGACAGTAAAGCGCCAGGGGGAGGAGCTTCACCGGCGGGGATGATGATTGGCTGTGCTCAAGCCAGACTCCTTTGGCGTGGTTTGATTCGTGGATACAGCTGTTGAAGAAAAGAAAACGATTAGAATACATCAAAATGAATAAACTCGCAATTCTATTTCCCCACAGAAATTAATAAACTCGCAATTCTATTTCCCTCCAGAAATGAATAAACTCGCAATTCTATTTCCCTCCAGAAATGAATAAACTCGCAATTCTATTTCCCCCACCAGAAATGAATAAACTAGCAATTCTATTTCCCCCACCAGAAATGAATAAACTCGCAATTCTATTTCCCCCACCAGAAATGAATAAACTCGCAATTCTATTTCCCCCACCAGAAATGAATAAACTCGCAATTCTATTTCCCCCACCAGAAATGAATAAACTCGCAATTCTATTTCCCTCCAGAAATGAATAAAACTCGCAATTCTATTTCCCCCACCAGAAATGAATAAACTCGCAATTCTATTTCCCCCACCAGAAATGAATAAACTCGCAATTCTATTTCCCCCACCAGAAATGAATAAACTCGCAATTCTATTTCCCCCACCAGAAATGAATAAACTCGCAATTCTATTTCCCCCCCAGAAATGAATAAACTCGCAATTCTATTTCCCCCACCAGAAATGAATAAACTCGCAATTCTATTTCCCTCCAGAAATGAATAAACTCGCAATTCTATTTCCCCCAGAAATGAATAAAACTCGCAATTCTATTTCCCCCCCAGAAATGAATAAACTCGCAATTCTATTTCCCCCCCAGAAATGAATAAACTCGCAATTCTATTTCCCCCACCAGAAATGAATAAACTCGCAATTCTATTTCCCCCACCAGAAATGAATAAACTCGCAATTCTATTTCCCCCACCAGAAATGAATAAACTAGCAATTCTATTTCCCTCCAGAAATGAATAAACTCGCAATTCTATTCCCCCCAGAAATTTATAAACTAGCAATTCTATTTCCCCCCCCAGAAACTAATAAACTAGCAATTCTATTTCCCCCCCCAGAAACTAATAAACTCGCAATTCTATTTCCCCCACCAGAAATTAATAAACTCGCAATTCTATTTCCCCCCCATAAATTAATAAACTCGCAATTCTATTTCCCCCCCAGAAATTAATAAACTCGCAATTCTATTTCCCCCCAGAAATGAATAAACTCGCAATTCTATTTCCCCCACCAGAAATGAATAAACTCGCAATTCTATTTCCCCCACCAGAAATGAATAAACTCGCAATTCTATTTCCCCCCAGAAATGAATAAACTCGCAATTCTATTTCCCCCAGAAATGAATAAACTAGCAATTCTATTTCCCCCAGAAATGAATAAACTCGCAATTCTATTTCCCCCACCAGAAATGAATAAACTCGCAATTCTATTTCCCCCCCAGGAATTAATAACTCGCAATTCTATTTCCCCCAGAAATTAATAAACTAGCAATTCTATTTTTTCCTCTGAATTTTTAATAAACTCTCAATTCAATTTTTTTCTCAATTCGTAATAAACTCTGCAAATTCTATTTTTATAAACTTGCACTTGTATTTTTTTCTAAGAATTTTTAATTAACTGGCAATTCTGACTTTTTTCTCGCAATTGTGAAAAAACTCAGAATTACCTTTTTAATTGTATTATTCCGTGAGGGAAACAAGCTTCCACAGGCGAGATATACTATTTCTCACCAAAAGACTGCAAAATGAAAGCCTGGAGCACTGAAGAGATGAAGGGCAGCTCTTTTAGCACAGGAGAATGCGTGTCACTCACCCCCAGCAGGTTTCTGGGTATGTACCCCTCTCTGCTGCCCATGCGCACCCACCACCACTCCGTCTCGTCCTCGTCCTCCCTGCGGGTCACGGTCATGCTGTCGCCCTCTCTGAACGACAGCTCGTCGTCCTCCTCGCCCTCATAGTCCCACAGACCGTACACCACCCCTCGGTTCATGATGCCCATCTTCTCCTGGACGCCTGAACAACACGTGAAAACAGCTGTGAAACACACACACACACACACACACACACCTGACGCCTGCTAGCCAGGTGAGCTTGAGTTCAGTTTGTAGGAGTCATTATACAGTGCAGTGTATTGATGGTCAGAAACATCAGAATGAAGACACTTTTAGGTGCGTAACAAAAAAATCCAATACGCCCACAGAAATGTGTTTTGCACTTAAAGTAAGTGGATTAAAACGGTGTGGAGTAACACACTCACTGTATGTGAGATCATCATCTGTGCATATGTGAATAATGGTGGTGAAAATAACCTCAATTCTTAGTGAATAACCAGAATGAAAACTGCATGTAAACGTGAGTGAAGAGGTTTGATTGTGTAACTGGAAATAATCCCATTAGTGGTGCTCATGTAAAGCCACTCGTGTGTGTGTGTGTTTGTAGGCGTAACCCACCGTAGAGGAACTGAGAGCACTGTGTGTATCCCTCCTCCATCTCCTCACACTTATCAGCCGCCGTCTGCATGTCGCTGTAGGTCATGGCGAACACGGCCGCCCCAGACTCCACCAGGAACTTACACACCTGCACGTTATTACAGGACGCCGCACAGTGCAGGGGTGTCCTGAAACACACACACGGTTAGACAGGACACACACACACACACATGCGCTTCCACCAAAATAATGTGGCGACAGATGGGTCATCTTTACTGAACCAAAACAAACTTTACTTGAGTTGTTTTGTTGTAACCCGGTCAGTGTAAAATACTGATAGTCTTGTATTCTGTGATAATGACCAGCTGACTGTCAGGGTTCCCACTCTTTTCCAGCCATCATCATTTCAATTTTACTACGATGGGAATAAAGGGCGAGGATCACGCCAAATAGTGCTCTCTAAGTCTTTAAAAGGCGTACCGTTTATTGCCATGACTTAACTATAAAATCAGTTTTTAATATGAGCTCTTAATCACACATTATGGAAGCTCGTTTCCGCCACAGAATAAAGAGAAAAGAAAAAAGTAACTGCGACTTTTTATCTCGCTATTCGGACTTTTTTTCCTCGCAATTGCTATAAAAGTTATAAACTCATAATTCTGAAAAAAAGGTCGTCTTTTCCTCATAATTGGACTTTATAACATGCAATTCTGACTTAATATCTCACAATTGCGTTTTTATTAGTGCTGGGCAAACGATCAATCGCATCCAAAATAAAAGTGTGTGTTTACATAATATATGTGTGTGTACGGTGTATAATTATTATGTGTATATAAATACACACACATGCATGTATACATTTAAGAAATATTTGGAATGTGTATACTGTATATATACACTTATATAACATATATATAAATAACATTTTTCTTAAATATATACATGCATGTGTTTTCCAGGACAATTTCTCTAATTTTCCATGTGTTTTCCATTGATTTGTCATCCATTTTCCAGGTCTTCCAGGATGAGTGTGAACCCTGGACTGCACATTCTCTCACTAATTACACAGCTACTCCAATCAGAATCCATCCTGCTTTAAAGAGCGCAAGCATTTGCCAAACCTGCAGCTCATATAATGAACAGAGCGATATCATCCGCTGATGAAGTTATGGTTCTTAGTGTGAGTGGGCCTTGACTGACTGATGAGGAAGCATGTGAATGAACACTGTTGTGACAAAGTGTGTATGTCGGAAGACGCCGCTCACCATCCGTCACTGTCAGCCGCGTTGACACTGACTCCATACTGCACCAGGAACTTAACAATCTCCGTGTGACCGGCACACACGGCATTATGGAGCGCAGTGATGCCCTCATCGTTCGGCAGACTCGGATCCTCCACCTGTGCGGTCAAGAAAAACATCATCATATTACAGCCATATTCTTCAATTCATGATCCTTACACTAGTGGTCAAAGGATTGGGAATTCTTCAATACCTTAAATAGTATAACAAGTGTCTTAATGATCATTTTACACCGTCTTATAATTGCGATACTTCAAAAGCCTATGATTTGATTAAACAAATCCTGAAGGTGGCGCTGTTGTGCGTTCAGGCTCACACAACAGCGCCTCAGACGGCTTGAGATCAGCTCACATTCGCAATCAATGAATATAGCGCACATTGATGCCAAGCAAACGCTTATGAACTAATGCGGATCAATCATGACATGTTTACTGTACGGTGTTTATACTGTAATATGTGTCGTGCGGGTGTATGAACGCATATTTCATCTCCTCGTCTGAATGTGAATGAGCTCCTGCAATAATAAAGCAGACATTTCATAATACGAGTCCCGCTGTATTTCAGGCTTGTTTATTAAATACATTTAATTCAATATAAACTATACAGTCTCTCAGCTAAAATAACACTAGTATGGCAAAATCGGTTACAGTTTGTTTTATAAATGCGCTCCTAAATTTAACTAGGAGCACAGGTGCACCTTGGGAAAAAAGCAAGCATCAAGCCCTGAAGTGTGAAACGTCACTCTCCTCATATATGACGCGCTGCACCAGATCAAACTCTCCCTCCAGAGACGAGTCCAGTAGCAGAGCCAGAGGATTGAAGCGCACCCTCATGCTGTGCTCGATGCGCTCCGATCCCGCCTTGCGCAGGTTCGTCCTCTTGCCCTGGACAGAAAACACACACACGTGCACATTTACATTCATGCATTTGACAGACGTGACACACATGGCATTTAAGGGTCGCTAGTTATACAGCGAAGGCTGGAGCTCAAACACAAATGACAGATCACGATCCCATTTAACAAAAACTATTAGAGAAGAGAATCTCCAGCTCTCTGAAACTACAGGCGGACAAATGAGCAGAAATCAACCAACAATTCATTAAATCATAAATATAAAATAAGAGCAGATAAGACTAAGACTAGTGTCAGAACTAACTGGTAAATTAGCCAAAAGATGCTTTTAATAAAAAATTGGATATTACAAATGCATTTAATTGAGATGATAACTGGATAAATTAGAATGCAACTTGTGTAAGTGTGTGTGTGTAATACACACATTTTGATGAACCGATATAGATTTAACAGCTTGAGAACAATACTGTCATTTATCTCAGAAAGCCTTTCAGTGACCATAAAAGCCTTCGCCAACTCCAGCTGATAAATAACCATTATATTTTAGCCTGTTCTTCAATATTTAATGTATGTTTGAAATCCATCATGAAAACAAGTTGACAGCCACTGTTTAAATGTTTATATTTGAGAGTAGAAACAATCATGTCAATAAGTTATTATTATAAAAGAACTGCCTTTTGTGTTCAGATCAGCGGTTGCAGGGCTCGACATTAGAAAGATTTGAGATTAAAACGTCAATAACAAAAAATAACTAGAGAATCACCAAAACACGAGAATGATTCTGCATTCATTTAGTGTAAGTGGGGATTGATAGTGGATAATGATATAATGCACTGACGGTAACAAGGTTGTGCGGTTGAGGCTCGTGCAGCCTCATGAGGAGAAATGCACAGAGAAACTTTATATTCATAATATATGATGCAGTTAAGCAACATCACATGACTAAGAGTGAATCATGATTGAAAATGTGACACTGATTTCATATGACAGCTCAATAAACAATTCATTTACATGAAGTCACTTACATTTTAGATGCGATACTGAGTGCGTTTACATGCACGATCTTAAGCCGATAATGCTTAAGCCGACAACGCAAGTGGTCATGTGAACGCAGTGTTTTCTTTTAACGGAGTCTGGTCATAAACGGCTTAAGCATAAACCGGTCAACATGGGTAGTTTTTTGCCTCTTTTCACATGGCATGTAAACGCATTAACCTGCTTTCTGTGGGCTTACTGAAGTGCGCATGTGTGATACGTGACAGGAACGCATGCTTAGTGCAGATTTAACCCTCTTCGGCCAAACATTACCCAAACATTTAACGTTTTAAAAACTGACACTTCACATCAACATTTTTAAAAAAAACAAATCGAAACCTTGACAAAAAGTAGTCTTTGAGAATATATAAGTGTAAATCCAAATCCACAACTTAATAAAAATAAGTATTTATGTCTAAAACACTAGAGAATTAATAAGCCACTACATATAATAGGTGGTCACAACAGGGCATTACACAAGTTTTTCTTTTTTTACTTCCACCAGATGACACTAATCTACCTTCAAAAATTTGATTTTATATGCTTTGTCTCTATTTTAACATGAAATACTGCTTTCATTGAAAAAATAATTTAAAAATATATTAAAAAAAGTGTATTATTTTCAATGAGGAAAAACAGCTAATAAAAATTGTATAAATATTGCATAGCATCATAAAATTCCCTCAAAATTCTAAATAATAAATCAAAAAATATTGTTGAACTAAAATATATTACATTGGTTTTCCTGGGGGAGGGCTTCGGTCACTTTTGGCCGTGAAGAAGCCGAGTGTGACCCCTAAACGAAGAGGACCAGGGGCTTAAGCGCATCTAGACAGAGCGAGCGTTTTGCAGGAAAGGAAGAAGGAAATATCGCAAACGCAGAATCTTTCATGACCCAGAACGTGTTCTCTTCTCATGCAGTGGTTCAGTCAAAACGCTGCGCACTGCATTACTGAATGATTCAGCATTTTGAATGAATCGTTTGAATCAAAGATTCAATGACCTATTCATAAACGACTGCCTCATTCTTGAATTAATCAGGTGTTTGAGCGAATCAACTCAATGACTGACTCATTAAGACGGTCAGCGTTTGAATGAATCGACTCAATGACTCGCTGGTTAAGACAGTCAGCGTTTGAACGAATCGACTCAATGAAACGCTCATTAAGACGGACGGTCAGCGTTTGAACGAATCGACTCAATGACTCGCTCGTTAAGACGGTCAGTGTTTAAACAAAATCGACTCAATGACTCGCTCATTAAGACGGACGGTTAGCGTTTGAACGAATCGACTCAATGACTCGCTCGTTAAGACGGTCAGTGTTTAAACAAAATCGACTCAATGAAACGCTCATTAAGACGGACGGTTAGCGTTTGAACGAATCGAATCAATGACTCGCTCGTTAAGACGGTCAGTGTTTAAACAAAATCGACTCAATGACTCGCTCATTAAGACGGTCAGCGTTTGAACGAATCGACTCAATGACTCACTCATTAAGACGGACGGTCAGCGTTTGAACGAATCGACTCAATGACTCGCTCATTAAGACGGACGGTCAGCGTTTGAACGAATCGACTCAATGACTCGCTCGTTAAGACGGTCAGCATTTGAACGAATCGACTCAATGACTCGCTCGTTAAGACGGTCAGCGTTTGAACGAATCGACTCAATGACTCACTCATTAAGACGGACGGTCAGCGTTTGAACGAATCGACTCAATGACTCGCTCGTTAAGACGGTCAGTGTTTGAACGAATCGACTCAATGACTCGCTCATTAAGACCTGTGCCACCTACTGGTGGTTTAGTTTCATGTTTAAACATTCTTTCCAACATTTCTTAATTGTATATTCAAAAAATCTCTTATAATATTTTTTAATGCAGTTGTAATTTTTCAGTGTAAATTATTTAATTTGATTGGTAACAGCCCTATAGTGTCTTAGAGTTTGATGAATGTCATATTTTTTGAATGACAGATTTACTTGTACCAAGAACAAGCACGTGAACAGGCTTAATGTCGAGCCCTGTGTTAAAGCCTGTGATGTTACAGTAATGCAGCGACTGACAGGATTCCTGTAGAGTTTACAGCTTCAGTTCAGAGATCGTTTCCCCTGAGAAACTGACATGTACCAAAGTATGCATGTAATCAAAGTCAGAATTGAACTGAATCAATTGGAATTGAATCACACTGCAAGCTTGTGAATCGGAACCTAAATTTGTATCAAGGGTTTGTGAGACTTACGGGTGGAAAGGGAACCTGTCCGGTGACCTCCGGTGGCTTCATGTTGAAAGTGTCTTCTGGAGGCTCCTGCTCGGCTCCGCTGGGATACGGAGGAGGAGGATACGGAGGGAAGTCCTCAATGAAGCTCTCAGTGGGAGGAGGTGGAGGAGGAGGGCTGGCCGGCTGAGGAGGAGGAGAAGAGAGCACAGTGTCGGGCAGCGGGGCCGGGTGTGGAGGCGGTGGAGGAGGGACGTCCTCTGCTTCGGTTTCTGTGGGCGCCGCCGGCTCGGGAAGAGGCTGATCGGGTGCCTCGAGTGACACTCCATCAGCTCCGTGAGCGTCTGCCGCCGCCTCCTTCTCCTCCTCTGCGGCAGGACTCGCTGTGGTCTCCATCGCAGCGAGAGTGGTCTTCTGGTACAGGAGCTTTTGAATGTTGGGGCCGCCGGGGCCCTCGGGTTCTGTGATGGAGCTGCGCTTCTTGAGGGGTCTCGGCGCATTGTAGAGCTTCTTCCGGAGAGCCTCCAGGTCCACGTCGCTCTGGTGGCGGTAGGGGTTTGAGATAAAGGGCAGCAGCTTGGTGGGACTGAGCGGTCTGGGAATGCGCTCGGTCTCCTGGGTTTCTGGAGCAGGACCGTGGTCCCTCTCGGTCTCTGGGCCACTGGGTGGGTCCAGGTACGGGTTCTCAAGGTGCTGGTTTTGAGACTGCTGGCCTGTGGACGTCACTGGCTTCCCATAAACTACATGTACAGGAGAAAAAAAAACAAAAAAAAGCAATTAACTTTTACGTTCTTAAGCTTTTATCCAGAGTGACCTACAATATTCATAGTGTACAATGGCAAACTGGATTAACGCAGTGATATAATCTTGAATGAACTTATGTGATGTAATTTTGAACAAAATCAGGCCAAAACGAAGTTCATATTGGGAGTCCAAAATGGTTCGTCAAAGCTAACTTTATAGAAAAGTTCTCTCCGGCTGGTTAAACACCTCTGAACTCCCATTGGTCCGTGTGGTGATGATGTAATAGGTGGGTGTGGCTTCTTTGAGGTGTAAATCTTCATTTGTTCTGTTCAGTCGGTCGAGGTCAGACGCGAGTAAAAACATGAACACACTGAGAGCCGCTTTATAGCAGAAACTGAAGCTGTGATTGTAATTGTTGTTCATGTTTAATACGGTAAAGCTGCTGCTTTAAAGCGATCTATTGTATAAAGTGTGTGTAAATAAACGTGACTGGAGATCTGAATCTCACAGAGCAAACAGATCCACATCACTATGATCAGATGCTTTCTCAACTGATGCTTTCTCATTTCTGTGGTGTGTTTATTCTGTCATTGAGAGGAAAGCGCAGCACATATTCATATAAACCCAAGAATAATTTTGATATTGTCAGTAATATTTCAAGATGAACACTTACTGGACTGAAGGTTTACCTGAAATATGATCATCAGGCTTTTGAGGAAGGTTTATTTGTCTCTCAATCATCATTGCATTGCATTGCATTATATGACATTATTGATTATAGATATAGAGTGACGACTGATATTTAAATGCATGTTTTGTTTCGGCATTGATGTGAATCTGATGCAAAAGGGACGGATCAAGGCGTGTATGTTGTGTTCACTCCGTTGTAAATCACTCTGGATTAAAGCGGTCTGCTAAATGATTTCCATGTCCTGTTGAAAACAAGCCTGACTCACCGCTAATGAAGTTGCCGCTGCGGGTCTGTGCTCGGGACAGCGCTCCGGTCAGCACTCCCTGCTGCGTGTACATGGAGTAGATGGAGCTGGTGGTCAGCATCTGCGGCTTGTGCAGGACTTGCCCCCCGGGGTCTTTGGCTCCAGGAGGATCCGGGCTGAAGGGGTGTACGGTGGCGGCTGGAGGAGCCTCTAGCTTGGAGGGAAGCGGTAAAGTATTTCCCTGTGATAAAGCAGGCTGGAAGCCAGCGGGCGGCTGCTGAGCGGAAGAGTTACTTTTCCCTGGGAAGGTACCGGCATTGAGGGCCGTCTTGCCATATCCCATCTGTCCACCAGAGGGCAGGTTGGCCTGTTTAGGTTTAGTCGGAACTGGAGGAGGAACCTTGACTGTGTTCTTGATGGCGCTCTGAGAATAAGGAGACATCAGTGTCACTTTCTAAATGTCAACCTGGTGGTGTTGGCATACTAAGACGAAGAGAACTGTAGCTGTTCTTTATAATAATCATAAATGTGTCTTGAGCATCAAATCCTCATATTGAATGATTTGTGAAGGATCATGTGACACTGAAGACTGGAGTAATGATGATAAATTCAGCTTTGATCACAGGAATAAATTACACTTTACTATATATTCACATAGAGAACAGCTGATTTACACTGGAGTCATATTTCACTGCTTTACTGTATTTATGATCAGATTAATGAGCAGAAGAGACGCTTTCAGAGGTAGTGTATATTAAACACATTCGTGTGCGTCCACATGTTTCCAGTGAGGCAGTACCTGGGCGTCTCTGGCGAGGTCCTCGCTGCTCTGGTTCTTCCGTAGAGAAGCTGTGGGCGGTTCAATGGACTCGAACATGGAGACCGGACGCACCCTGGGGTCCCGTTTCAGCACGTCTGCTTTATCTGCAGCAGAAGCACGTGTTTACAATACATCAGAGTCTAACTCTGCGTTCCAGATCAGATGAGGGATGTGGGGTGTAGAGGGTCACCTTGGCTTTTAGATGCCTGGCTCACCAAGCGTGGCAGTGTGGTGGAGCCATTATTACCGGCGGACTTCGCATTGGCCAAACTCCAGTTAGACAACTTCGAGGACCCTTTTGCTGAGTGCAGACCTGCAGAATTAAAGAGGACCTGTTATGCTTTTCTCCATGTTCATCAGTCGTTAGTGTTGAGCTCTGTTTCGACCGTGGCTCCTATTCTACGTCAACATATTAGAGCGATCAAACCAATCCAAGCGCTCCAGCTGTAAAACGGTGTGTGATTGGTCTCTACCAGTGTTCATTTCGTTGATGAATAATTTGTGTCATAATTTGTGTCAACAACTTTTTTCCACTGACGAAAATGAGACGATAACTAAATAAACAATGACGAAAATCTACGACACGTCAACGAATAAAAACGAGAGAAAAATGTTAGGGAGGGGCGATTAGGGAAGAGATCCGGTCGTTGTAACGTGCAGATCTAACGGCGGGAAAACACGGAGCTGTTGAGCTTCCACATGCTCACGCGACAGCGCTTCAGAGCGGCTCAATCAATCAATAACACACATTTATGACAGGGAATGTTTATGAACTAATGCTGAGGAATAATGACAGTGTTTACTTTACCGTGTTTATACAGTAATATGTTTTAGACGGTTATAATGCAGATTTTATCTCCCTCATCTGAGCTGGAATGAGCAGCCGGCGCAGGCATTTCAAAATAAGAGTCCCGATGTATTTCGAGCTTGTTTATAATTAAAAGCCACGCATTATATATACGTTTTTGGTTATTAACTGTATTTAATTTCATTCCCATTTAATTCATAGTCAGTATATAATATGGTTTGTCTGGATAAGACCCTATTCCTCTGGGATCGTGCAGAGCCTCTTCCTCTGAAACTGCATTGATTTGGACCTTCAACCGTTGGTTCCCATTGAAGTCCATTATGTGGAGAAACATCCTGGAATGTTTTCCTCAAAAAATGTAATTTCGTTTCGACTGAAGAAAGAAAGACATGAACATCTTGGATGAGATGGGGGTGAGTAAATTATCAGGACATTTTCATTTGGAAGTGAACTAATCCTTTAAATAAAGTTCACGGAAACGCTCAGTCCTCCTCCAGTCAGCAAGCCGCATTCGGTTACGGCAGTCAGCGCGGTAAAACTCTCCCAGACGATTCAATGTTCCCATCATTATATATGCATAAAAAGAGGCCTGTTTTTACACCTGGAGTTTTCTCTGGCTATCCGATCCTGAAAGACCAGGTGTAAAATCCCTCCGGATTTAAATCCGATCGCTCAAACCACTTCAGGAGGTGGTCTGACACGCATTCCAGATGAAACTGGACAAGTGTAAATGCATCTGGTTGATGAAACCACACATGTAAATTTTACCAAAATAAGCGTGTTGTAAGCTGTATGAAACCAGATATGAGAGCGCTACGGAAACACTTCACTGCAGATGAGCTGAGTGCACTGATCTATATAGAGAACTGGATTGCTCATGAAGCCGCCGCACCGCCATATTGGTACTCCCTAGTAAGCTCACACGTTCTATTGAATCAAAAGGAAATGATATGATTTTACTGAGAAAACATTGCCTAAGGAGACACTGTTTTTATATCGGAAGTCTCCCTGTACATTCTTACAGCACAAACGTCCTGAGCAGGGAAACGGTTATTCGTTTAAAGTCAGGAATTTCCCCTGCTTATTGAAATGTTACGTTCATATTCATTACAGTAGTGAACATCAGCTCGGCGGGCGGACGAGACACTTCAGCGCATGCATTACGAATGTCAAAGCGGAATAAAGATGTATGCCTTGTAACCTGAAATCACATTGTACTGTTGTGTTTGTTGTGCTGTAGTATTGTTTTTATTCATACGCTAACTGCAAATGTTTCAACTATGATTTCGTTATGCATTTCGAAGCAGTTCATGATTTAAATAGGGCTGGGTATCGATTCAGATGTTCCAGTTCGCTCCGATTTCAATCGCAGATTTGATTCTTGATTCAACTCAATGAATATAGATTTAATACAAATACTATATTTATAAAAAAGAACAGTGAACATAAGTTTACAAGTGGGCAATTAAAAAGAAGTTACGAGCCACAAACCTGTATATTAAACTCTTTTTATGTTAGGAAATATCTCTATATTTCAAATGCATACAATAATGTTAAATACAATACAATTTTGATGCAACTTTATTCTAAAAAAAAAAAATGTATCTGAGAGGTATTTTATACAATTTAGTTATGGATATTTTGATACATTTATTCTAAAACATAAAAAGGATATTGGATGATTTTCAGCAATTTTCAGCTTTTCTTGTGATTTTGCCGCCCGTTGTGTGCGCACCGGCAACGAACAACAACACCTTAACGTGCTGACTTATGTGGACTAACTTTTATTTGAGGAAATCGGTTTATAATACAGGCTATTAGGTTTGAATTATTGGTCCTGCGCTGTCTATTGACTCAGTTGATTTGAATATGTCTATAATGGCTAACGTTGCTTCAGTGAACGCTCAAGTTTAATACGGTGATCATAATCCCAGGCAAGCATTCGCTTGTATGTGATCGGTTTCTAGCGGTTGTGTGCTCGGCTGTGGGGGTGTTGCAACGTCTGGGTGATGTCTCATCTGCAGATTTATAGTGTTACTACAGCATTTCACCTCAGAATTAGACGTCGACAACGCACCGGAAGCCGCCATTTAAGCACTGAATGAGTGACGCGCGCCTCTCGCTCCTTTGTAAGGCAAATAAGAGAGTGACATCTAGTGGAGAAGACTAGTAATTAGATTTACGTTAATCTTATGTTTAATGTTTGTGGAAATAAATATGGAAAAAATCGATTTGTGGCCTTTGAGAATCGATTTTGAATCTACCACATTTTAAAAAACGATAAATTTTTATCCCAGCCCTAGATTTAAACGATGATTAGATTAATAATTAATTCAACAACATGGCATACGTAACACTACTCCTATGGAAACCGGAAACGCCATTTGCGCTGTCTTTAAGAGTCTGAAATAGATGTTGCACAGTCAGGAAATAAAACACACACATCATAACTTATTCAGAGAAATAATGCTGATAATGCTTTATTTCCGAGATTTCTTTATTTATTGTAATTAGAGGCTTGTGTTAATATTTATCAGCTATTTGACTCAAGCTAAACACAGATATGCGTGTATTTTTTTCCATAGTTATATACATAAAGAAATATATTTGTGTTAGTTACGTGTGTCGGCAGTGTGTGCAGTACACACACCCACATTAACGATATCAATATATGTCCTCTCCGAAAAGACCATAAACAGTACAGATAACATCTGAAGTAACTATTAATTTACATACATATATCGTAAAACTAATCCTGTGAGACTGACACGCTGCAGAGCGGGTGATTTTAGGTCAGTGTTTCGGCTGTAAGTCAGTGATGCCCTCTGTCGGTAGGGAATAGTAAGATGGCCGCTCGAACACTTCCGGTGGCTAACAATCCAGTCATTATATAGATCAGTGGCTGAGTGTCTCCGACGCACAAACTGCACCAAAGGAAACTCGCAGTCGCAGATGCTCAACACACAATCATTAGAAGTAGTGAGACTTGATCTTACCCGTGCTGATGCCGCTCTCTCTCCTATTGCGGCCTTTGATCTTGAAATTCGCTGATGATACATAAAATGCAGCTGATATCTGATGCTTTCGTTGAACAGAACAGATATAACACACGAGGAGTTGAGCACAAGCTCTTCTCTGAATACGGAGCACGAGGCGCTGTGACTCCATGTTGCTTTAGCACATCGTTCGGGATTATATCGTTGATATTATGATAGTTTTATGCAATGAAGGATTATTAAAAGTTGTCTTATCTATCATATCCTGTTGCAGCTGTCTTTTAATTTTACATGATCTTCTAAAAAAAGGTAAAACAACGATGTCGGACGATTTTGCCTATAATATTTTATATTTATATATAATTTAAACAATTTATATTAGATATATTTATATCTTTCACAAACATTAAACAGTAGTGTATATACATATAAATCTAATATATATTGTTTCTCATGAATGCATTTTATAAGAATACAAATAGTAATTCGTTTGTAATTAGAATGGGTTTATGAAAAAATGTCCAATTATTTGCATATAGTACTTCTCTGTATAAAATCAATTCTCCTCAAATGTAAATGTGTTTTCACACCTGAGGCGGGATGAGCGCTCTTCTCCTGGTGCGGGACCGTGGCTGTGCCGTCTGGGTAAGTGTGTTTAATGAGCAGGTCCTGTTTACTGGGGCCCCGGGGCATCGTGGAGGACTGGATGTAAGGGCCAACAGCCGCCACACGGGACACTCCCGTCTGCGGCGCCGTCTGTCCGTCTGGAGGCAACTGCAGTGAGAACACGTCAGCAATGGTTAAACCTACTTATAACATGTGTCAGATTTGGTCATGAGACTGTCCCTATATAATATCTTATGATCATTCATTTTGCCTGTCATCCACTCTGAATTTTTTAACCCTTAAATGCACACCTCGGGTCACCTTTAGAGACTTCACTACCCTCCTCCTCATTCATTTATTAAAGTTAGACATCAACCTTCTTAGTATTCCTTAGTCAATTCATTATAAACAATACAACAAGAAGAAAATGATCAAATTATAAAAGAATGCCTGTTTTTCCATTCATTTTTTGTAAAAATTGTATTGGTTGCTAACGGCCCGATGTGTGTTACTGTGCGTTCACACCAGACGCGACTTGCGCGGATAAATCGCGCTATTCGTGCGTAGTTGGACGCTTGAACATTTTGAGTTTACTCGCTTCATTCGCGCGTGACAATCACTTCACAACAGACGTGAATTCGCATCACAGAAGGGGCTTCTGCCAGGCGGCTCGTCTCGTTGCGAAATGGCTGACATGGATTGTTTTAAAATACGGCGAATAAGCTCAATTTGCTGGTTTTAACTAGCTTGTAGTCTCAATAGGGTGAATTTAGGGTGATTGGGACACTTTTTCCAAGTCATCTCTATGGCAAAAAGTGTCACCCTGAAATCACCCTATGTACAGCTCAAATTGAGTACAGAGCGTTTTTTACAACCTACCAGATTGTCTGACCTCCTCACTCACTTTCTTCCAAGCAAGATCCATTTTATTCCTGTTTCTATAAAGTACGAAGATGTATCGTACAGCTCCGGGTATCCACATATGACTTGGTCCTCATTGTTGTCACTACTAGAGCAAGCTCCTGATTGGTTAACGCGGTGCGAATATCCGCCAAAATTAAGATTTTTCAACTCGCGCGATTCGCGCGAATCATGCGTCAAACACCCGAAACGCTCAATTCACACCGCCTCATTTGCACGAATCGGCCCGCAGAATGTCTATTTGCGTCTTTGCATTGACTTACCATGTAATTCACTCGCGCTTAACGCTTCATTCACGTCTGGTTTGAACGCACCATAAGAGTGTACGTATATTTTTTTCCTGCACAACAATAATTGAATCTTTAATGACGGAATAAGTGCAATTCAGCTTTATTCCACAAGGTGACGATGTCTGATACACAATGATGAAGTGACGTTTCACTCATAGTCACCGCAGGCAGAAAACAAAAGAATCATCAGCAACACTCGAACGCAATCAAATATTACTGTTGCTGTCACTTGATGGTGGATCTGGTGAAGAAGCTGTCATTGATGTTGAAGATGTTGAAAATGATAGTTAAGAGAATATGCTTGAGATGGTGAATATACTGGGAAATGAGCTCCGACGAGGACAGTGATGATGGGAAAAACATCTCAAGCTGAACCCTTACAAGCTCCAGAAGGGAACGGTTCTGTAACGGTTACTCTAATATCAGGAGAGTTTTATATTATCGCGACAGGTAGAGATCCGTCCGTGTTAGATATAGATCCGGGTCGCTAAAGACCGGAATATGTAAGAATGAAACGGTCATGCATTTAAGGGTTAAAAGAGCTGTTTTTACAGACGACTTTGGTGGATTGGAATGAAGCTTTAAAACTGGGATAATGTTTGATATTCCAAACAATGAGTGAAGCTTTTGTGTACTGAAATGAAACTTGGTATGTAACCTTTGTTTCAGGATATCTATTCTACTTTTGCTCCGTCTTAAGTAGGGTTGGGTACCATTCACATTTCAACCGATTCCAGTACCTGAAATACGGTACTTAAGGATACTTTAAGTTATTTATAGAAGTGTTATTGACATTATGCCAGAGCTGCCTTGTTCGCTGCTACATTCATTTAATTAAACTTTTGTCAAACAAACTGAGCTTTATACTGTTAAAATGAAAACATGGAAGAAAAATTGTGATTTATTACTTAAAAAATAAAGTTTTGATGATGTATTATTATTACACTGAGACGGTAATATATTTGTCAAGTTAAACCGAACTGTTATTTTGACGGGTTGCCGTGAAGATCCTGAGTTTCTGTGCGTTTATGATATGATGATGGTTTTATCAAATAAAAACGGTAAAATGCGGATGAAGTGACTCTCAGAGCGGCTCTGGAGATGAAGATCATGTGTTCATGTCCTCGTATGAGACGGCAGAGATGGAAACACGCATCCGTCACGCGCGATTGTGTGTGTGTGTGAGGTAAATTAAACCGTGCATCTGCTGCATTCATTCACGCCGGACACACAGGATCCATATTTAAATAGTCTTTTTACAGTTTATTATTTCACAGACACTCGTCTATAAATCACCAGATGCGTTCTCAGGTACCGACATTTGGCACCCAATGATTTAATGTGAATCGGTGTTGTCACGATACTGGAATTTCTAACTTCGATACGATACCTGGAAAAGTATCGATATTCGATACCATTTTCGATACCACAGGGAAAAAAACGCTGCATATACTGTCAAATAGATATTTTTTATATTTCTATTGAAAGTCTAGGCAATCAAAAATGTCTTCTGAAGAGATCACTTTATATGCTAAAGCTTTTAAGCGTTGATCAATTACCATTACAATGATCTCACAATAGCTTTGTTGCAGTAGCTCACACGGATTAGCACAAGCTTGATTTCAAATGGTAAACTGAATTTAAAAAGTAAACAGTAATAAAATAAGAACAAATAAACAAATGACTAACAATAGCACAAATAAATACAATAGAATAAAGAAACAAATGAAATAGACTGCTTTATGTTTTCAGGTGGGTCTAACGGTATTCAGGAAAGAAACAAAGTAATCACATTTAAAATAACATTGGATGATCTTCATTGTAAAAAATTAAATACAGATTAATCCATTAAAGTCACAAAGTTAATGAGTCAAGAGCAGTAAGTGATCGTTTGTCTTTTTGTAGTTTGAATAACATTAACACAGAGAGTGGCAGGTTTATTCGGCTGCTGGCCCTTTAAGACGTGACGCACGCATGGATCCCAAACACGGTTCCTGTTACACATTCATCCTGAACTGTTTACGCTAATACTCATTATTTTTGAGTGTATGTGACCATTAATAAGCTGGGAAAAGGAGCTTATTTCTGCACTTGTATGTCAGAGGCGGCTTTATTACTGTGCGTGAGCGCGAAATCTGCGGGAATGAGTAGAATTATGTGCAGTCCCGCGCAAAATTCAGACCCATCACACCAACCGGCGCGTTTGCCATGTTCAGAGGGTTAACCGGAGTGAATGTGAGGAGGCGGGTGCGTGTCAACTCGCTGTCGGTCAGAGGAGAGGAGAGGAGAGCAAGAAAGCGCGGCTGGTATCGATACTGTCGATACTGGTATCAATACATATCGGAATATCTATATTTTTGACAACACTACTCGGTAGTATCGACGTAATTCGGCCGGTACCCTAAAAAGTACAGAGTTCGGTACCCAACCCTAGTCTTAAGATGCATAAAGGTAGAATAGGTGCTCTTTAATGAATGTAACGAGTGTCAGCACTCACAGGAAGGTTCTCTTTCTGCTGTAGGGCAGCTTTCTTCTTCCACAGGCGATCTCTCAGTTCATTCACTCGTTTGTCCATGTTGGCCACCTCTTGGTTCCTCTTGTTCAGGTTCTCTCTCTGCTGCTGTAGTTTGGAGTTCTGCTCCAGGTTCATGTTTTTCCTCATCTGGTGAACACACACACACACACACACACACAGGTCAGATGCTGTGAACAGAGGTTGACCTAACGCTCTGGATCTCTGCCTGTACCTGCAGTTCCCTGTAGAGTCGGTCCAGCTCGGCCACAGAGCTCTGGTTGCTGTGAAGCGCATCCAGCTGCCCGTTCTTCAGGCTCTCCAGCTGTTTGCTCAGTTCTTCCACTTTAGACACGGCCACGACCAGCTCTTTCTGCTTCTGGAGGAGGAGACTGTTCATCTGCTCGACCTGCTCAACTAAAGCGAACACACACAGCATCACTTCCACTGCAGGAGCCTTCGCTGAATGAGTATATAATCGTTCATTTAGCCAAGAATGTGCAATGTTCTGTCTATGTTTGCAACATGTAAACACTTAAAATATATCTGCTCATAATTATATACAATTATAACAACATCAAAGCCAGTAGCTTATTATAGTTAACTAAAACTTTAACCATAAAATAAACATTATTTGAAATAAATCGAGATTTCCAATCATAAAAATGGAATTTACTGTATAACATGGAATATGACAGAATTTTTGACTAGTGTATGTGAAAAGACGCATGCATGACGCTCGTGGTGGGCGTATGAGGACATGAACGCATGAACTTCATCTCCAGAGTCACTTCATGAGCATTTTACCGCTTTATTTGAGAAAACTACCATCATATCATAAACACACAGAAACTCAAAGATCTTCTGGCCAAAATAAAACTTTGGTTTAACTTGACAGATATATATTACTATTGTACAGTAGAATTGAGCTATGTCTAAATGTAATCATAATACTAACACTAATAATAATAATAAACTGTTTTTCTTAAGGAATAATCACACCTTTTCTTCCATGGTTTAATTTGAACAGTAAAGCTCTGGTGTGCAGCTCTTTGCTTTGTTTAAATTCATGTGATTAAAAGGGTAAAATAAATTATGCCTTCATTTGACTGACAAAATACGCAACACAATTTCTGGGAATTTCATAGAATTTTCTTTTTAATTTTTATAAAAACGGTTGTTTTTATGAATTAAATTAATTAGACATCCTTTTTGGTTATTAAAATGTAATTAAACCATTCAAATGGAATCCAGAAAACCTAAAAATGAAAACTTTTGGTTAAAATAAAAAATAAATAAAACATATTTCATAGGGACCTAAAAATAAACATTTTGTTTAACTTTTAATAAATTGTTTATTTAGCCATTAAAATGGAGCCAAAAAAAAGGAAAAAATAAAACGTAATTCATAAAGCCCTAATAAAACACAAAATCTTAAAGGGGTCATGAAACGGATTTTTTTATTTTAATGTTTCTGGAGGTTCACTTATAATGTCAATGAAGTTTTTTGCACCAAAAAAACCCCACAAAACAAATATAAATGTGGAAAAACAACTATTTTCTACCCTCATTCTGTCTCTGTCTGAAATGATCCGTTTTTAAGGCGCGGCTCCTTTATGGCTTGTCAGTAAACGCCCACTGTTATGATTAGCTAACGTCACAGGAAACCGTATCAACCGCTAGTGCACGTGAGTTAGTGTTTTGAAAACATTATCCATATAAACATTATTTTTTGGAGGTTCATGTGAAGGCTGCTCAATATGCCTTCAAAAAAAACATGTCACATCAACAGCAGCTCACCGAGTTTCCCATTGCTGAGGCGCTTCTGCTCGACCTGCCCCTTCAGAGCGCGGACCATCTTCAGCTGCGCCTCCTGTTTCTCCACCGCGTCCCTCAGATGCAGGAGCTTCTGCTGCTCGGACGGCGTCTGCTGCTGCCTGTGCTCCTGCTGCTTCAGGAAGTGCAAACGCTGCTCCTGAAACAACACACACAGTCACATCTAATGCATCTGTACTCCACACGGTCACAGTTCCCAGCGCTGTGAGGTGGTCCTGTACCTTAGAGGCCAGGAGTTGCTGCTGGTTGTCAATCTGTCTCTGTTGTCTGGCCGCCATCTCCTGCAGCTCTGCTACGGTCAAGTCCATCCACGGGCTGCTCACCTGCACGACACCGCACACAAACATTATTAAATGATCGCTCCTGCGATTCCTGCTCGACTGGGCCGCATTCCTCTCATAGTTTCATAGGCAAGAACACCTGGATTACGTTTCGACAGGAAATGCCACAGTGAAGGCCACACTCACCCCATTCTCCAGCCGTCTGTCTGCGGGTTTCTTCACGCCGTTCCTCTTCTGATTCAGAGTCCTGGAGTCTGAAACACAAGCACACGCTCAACCATCTGTCATTTAACGCCATATCAGCATCACAGGCTAATTTAAAAAAACTAAATAACAATAATACTTCAATTAATTGTATAAAGATATAGTTTTAAAGTGGACACATCATGAAAATCTGACTTTTTTTAAGTGTTTAAGTGCTATAATCGGGTCCCGGTGCATCTGCCAACTCAGAAAACATGAAAAAGGACTTTGTTTTGGTAAGCCTTTCTCTACAAGCATGTGAAAAAACGAGCCACTCAGATTTCTCCCCCCTTCTGACATAGGAAGGGGATCTATTATAATATTACCGCCCCTTAATCTGCACGTTTCCACCCACGGCGCTGACAGACTGTCCCGTGTTAGCGTAGTTTCCGCCCTCAGTTTGCTGCACACTGTCCACCATTTTCTCCGCGCTCGAACGTAAGCAATGCAGGAGCGTTGCCTGAACTACGGAAAAAGTTCAAGCTCAAGGATGGATCAGTACCAGCTGTTCCTGATCCGGCTCACAGTCTCCGGAGGGATACTGGTCACGGCAGTCATGAAAGGAAGCGCGCGCAAGTTATTACAGTTCATCAGAGTTGACCAGTTTATTAAGCGCCCTCTGGAAAGGCACAAGGTCTGTATATATTTGTTTATTGTTTAGTGATTTTGTGTAACTCGCTGCTGATGATAATGCAAGGGAGAGAGATGTTTATGGATAAGACTTTAATGTGCACTTCTTGTGTTTTATTCAGCTCTTACAGTGATTTTCTGGAGTGAAAACGGACGCTTCATCTTTTGTGTGATGAACAACAAACTTCATAAAACTCCTCGGTAAAGTTTTGGCCATCATTCGGACAGGGTCAGCTACAGCAGGCTTGTGCTAATAGTGGATAAAAGCAAGATGGCAACAAGGGCTGCACAATATTGGAAAAAACTTGCACTTGCGATATTTAGTTTTTCTGTGATTATATATTGCGATGATTTATTTATATATTCAGATGATTTGAATAGCTCTATTTGAAAAGAACACACAGCGACACACAGCTGCCGGTACATTAGGCTGCTGTCCCTTTAAGACGAATGCACGGATCTAAATGACACGCATCCGTTTCCTTCATCGATTGTTACAACTCTAACGACTGTGTTTAGAAGGATACTCGCCGAGACGGGCATTTTGACTTCATTTTGCGAGCACATGTCAGAAAATGAAGTCAAAAAGTCAACAATGTATTCGGCGTTCACATGCGGTCTGCGTGCACAGAAAACAGCGAGCGACTACAGTCCCTGTTGTGCTTGATGCCTGACTCGACTTAAAAACACAAGCAAATATTAAACTTTCACTCTATGATGGTTAAACTTTGCCATTAATCCGTGAAGCATGCGTTCTGCAGCTGCCCGAACGGATCACGGATCAACTACAATCCCTATACTTGACATCGCACATCCTGCCATGTGACTGTCGCGGATGCGCACATCACAATATCGATGCTAAAACGATATATCGTGCAGCCCTAATGGCAACATAAATTATAACCGTAATTAAACTAAACTATCCCTGTTCTCTCGTCATGCAGCAGATATTCTCTGGCTCTGTGGGCATTATCGTCTGACTCCGGTTCGAACTGAACACTGTTAGTTTCTGACATGTTCTGTTGTTGTTGTTGCACGAGCTCTTAAAGCTCCGCCCTCTTCCCGAAAGGGGACGGGGAGCAGCAGCTCATTTGCATTTAAAGGAACACAAAAACAGTGCGTTTTTGCTCACCCCAAAAAAGTGGCAATTTTAACATGCTATAAAACACGATCTGTGGGGTACTTTGAGCTGAAACTTCACACACACACACACACACACACACACACACACACACACACACACACACACACACACACACACACACACATACACACACACACATACACACATACACACACATACACACTCACTCTGGGGACATCAGAGACTTGTAATAATAATATGCCCCCTTTAAAAAACGTTCAAAGTGTAAAAGAATAGCTGAGTCCAACAGCACAACTATAACAATAACGACATAGAGGAACGATATAACTGGAATCACTTTCAGAACGATTTTGCCAGCCAATCAGAATCCATCCTGCTTTACAGAGCTTGAGCATTTAAAGAGACCGACGACAAAACTGCAGCGCTTATAATAATCAGAATGATATCGTCTGCTGGTGTGGACGCTAATATAGTTATCCAGGGCTCTACTGGCCCAAACACAAAAAAGTAATAAATAAACAAACTAAATAAATAAAATAGGCCTAGTTATTGTCTTCATTGTTTTTGACTCATAACCTTAATAAATAATGTTGTAACACCAAAAACTACTAGCCTAACTCAAATAATAATCAAATTACGAGCAACAGCACATATACAAATAACACAAACAAACGTTTTTCAGGGGAGACTAACTGTAATTTCCAAATAGAGAAAACAAATCATCAAATGTAAAATAGCACTGCATAGACTTCACTGTATAAATACAGATTAACCCTTAAGTTATTCAGTCAAGAGCAGTGAGTGATTTTTATTGTTATTGAATGAAATGTCGCCCCAGGACGAGCGATAGGACTGAAGCTTTGGGACGAGCGATAGGACTGAGGGTCTGTTCTTTCTTTTGATATATTGCATGTTTATACAAGATATTCTGTGGGCCATCAGACTTGTGAAAATGACAAAAACGCTGTCGGTGTCTGGCACATTTACGTTCATTTAACAGACATAACCAACTATGTTTATGATGATACTCAACAAGGCATTTTGACAATTTTGTGTGAATGTTCGCGCGCTGTGAGACGCGTGGGCGCGCTTAAGCTAGTGTTGCTGAGAACCAAACTGAGAGACGCGGGCACTTTCTCGTCTATGTGCGCTTCAATATTTAAATAGGCAAAGCTTACAAATGCACAAATTATCAGTGAAGATGCAGCACTGGCCCCGAGCAGACAGGTGACCGTTCCGTCAACTGGCCCGAGAGTCTTTCACGCCGGCCCCGGGCCATCGGGCAGTCCTTACTGTCGAGCCCAGTTATTCTTGCTTGGCAGCATGTTAGCAGCTTGTATAAACGTCTGATTAATCCAAGCGGCTCCTCCCCCAGTTTCTCTTGAAGCCAATACGGAAGTGACTTAAACTGCAATTCATCGACTGGCCGCTAGGGCTCCAGAAGGGAGCAGAACCTCATTGAGCCCCATGTTAAAATGCCAAACTTTACAGCAAAAAAACAGGTTTACAGCCTGGTACAAATTGTAGTTTTGGTCTATACGGCTAATTTTGCCCTTCATGACAACTGTGAGGGGGTGAATTTTTTGTATAACTCAGTCGTTTACATTATATAAAGCCTTAAAGTTCTGCATAATTAAGGGCGTGGCCACTTTGAGTGACAGGTGGATAGCCGTTTGTCTGCTGTCTGTTAGTCATCGCGTCACCTCAGCTCCACCCATGTCCCGCCTCTTTGCCCATTTTCTGTTATCCGGGAGTGACGCGTGGTGCCGCGCTGCTAAGATGGCAACAGCCAGCTCGACCCTACTTTACGCTTCAAAAGCTCCTCAGAATCCTATGGGTGACGTCACGGACACTACGTCCATATTTTTTTACAGTCTATGGATTAATCTCATATAGGATGCGTTTGGTTGAGTTTATAACCCGCAGCGCTTCATTGTACCGGTGATCATCTTCAGTTTCAGCGCGCGCTCTCAAACAGAGGAAGACAGGAGTTAGGCCTTCTGTCTACGTGACTTAGTTCACCTGTGTGTGATTTTGTGCAAATATAAGTAAATATCTGATTGTTCTCATATATGATGCGTTTAGTTGTTAATTGACCTTCTAAGCGCTTCAGTTTATGGTTGTTCGTTCTCTTCAGCTTCAGCGCACGCTCTCTAACAGCAACTCTATTTGATAGACTAAAATTAAAGACGTTTACTATTACTGTTATATTAAACTATTTTTTTCAAAAACACTGAAGTGTTATTATTAATAACTAGCACTTTTATTGTTCTTGTATTATTTTCATCAACAATATGGTTTGATTGAAACCAGTTCCTTACTGTCCGTCCGGAGGCGATTTCATGGCACATGCATTTTGATTCTTTATGCGTTTATGATTTTGTTTTATATTGCCTGCTTTATTATTTTCATGGATTTTCATAGCCTTTAAACTATTTATTTATTTGTTTATATGTGTATGGTATTTATTTTCCAGATTTTTTTGTTTCACTTGTGTTCTTTTATTTTGCCGTACTTTCACATGAGCGGATATATTGCGAGTGTGCTCCAAACATTTCAGTACGGAACAGTTTACGGTTTGCAAGGAGTTTAAAAGGATTTAGCTCCTGGTTTAAATGGAGAACAAGGTACGGACTTCCTGTTATCGGTTATTTGTTTGTTGTTATTTCACAGCATGTTTGGGTACGTTTAAATCATTGATAACTTTGGTGTTTTGTTTTATTTTTGTGCAGAGCTCTTCCGTTGATTCCCCGATGTTTCATGGTGATACTTATGGCGCCCAATGGTGATCGCATCTGTGACGGATATTCAATAAAGTGTGGAAATCATCAGTCGAAGAGTCATACCTTTCTTAAGCCAGGGAGCTACATTATATGCAGCCTAAGTAATGACTTGTTTGCATTATTTAGGTATTTCATTTTTTGTTAGGCAATATAATTGTTGGTAACATTTTACAAATAAGGTCTCCTTTGTTAATGCATTAACTAACACGAACAAACAGAGAGCAATGACCTGTGTTAATGTTAGTAATAAAATGTTTGTGTTTATCGTCAGTCCATTACCTAATGTTAACACACACAACTTTGGATCTGAAAATGTTGAGATGAACATCAACTAAGATTAATAAATCCTGTAGAGTATTGTTCATTCATTGAACTAATGCTAACAAAAATTAAACCTTATTGTAAAGTGCTACCCTTTTTTTAATAAAGTAAGTTGGCCATAGGAGTGTAAAATGTATTGTAAAAGTTAAGGAATCTTACACTGGGTCAGAGAGGCTACTGTACTGTACGTGATCTGCGAGCGCAATACTGACAATACATTTAAAAAACGCAAAGAAACCGTTAGTAATTTTGCTTATCTTATTTTGATATCTCATATTATGATCTCTTACCTCATTTCTTTTGTTCCTCATTTTTTACACCATTTACAGATAATTGTTTTGGTATATAATCATATCAATATTAAAAAGTAGCATTAAAAATTAACAAATAGCCTAATTTTCTGCCATATACAATTTAATAAAATTATCAACTTTGTTCTGGTTTCACCTCACTCCAGTCTAAATGATTTTAGGCCATTTATTTTACTACACATTGTCAACAGAAATAAGCTGAAATACTGTGGATAATTAAAACTAATTCTTACTAACCATTCTTGCTAAATTGTGTAAGCACACTTGCGTTCTCATTTCAGAGGTGTTCTGAGTAAATGATTAAACTGATTAAACTGTGAGGTCAGTGTTGGACAGATCAGTTGTTTAACCAGTTGTTAAAATGATTCGGTTCAAAGGAGTCATTAGATCGCGAATCGGACATTAGCAGTGTGCAAATCCCGTCTGTTAGAACAACACACAGAAAACACTTCATAACTGGATACAATTTGTTTCCCGTTTATTGAAAGTATGCTTTATGTCAGCTGGTCAGAAAAGAGTCAACGTTTTTTGAGTGCAAATCACACCCAGCGGTAATTCAAGGAAAAAAATGTCCGAATGCGCCACGTGCAACATGGATGCGGTCTTCCGACCTTTTGATTTGGATTAATATGTGAAATATGAGAAAGAGCTAAGACAGTGCTCGCCAAAAAATGTTCAATGCAGGAAAAGCCCTGAATGGTGAGCCTTTTGTTTTTGTAATCAGGCTCTCAAAGTTTATTAAAACTTGTATTTAGATTTATCGGCCAATATATCGGTTATCGGCTTTCAAATATAAAGAATTATCCGTATCGGCCAAAATGTTCATATCAGTGCATCCCTAAAAAAACCTTGAGCTTTTTGGTTGTGGTACATTTTTAAAGAAACGTTATACAGGAAATGTTGTTGCCACACTTCCACATGCCGTTCCTCCATCTCCCCTGTCCAACGGGGTCATACAGCAGCTTGTTCGCTCTTTGATTCTCTCATTTACATCCGTCTCCTTGTAGACTTGTCTCTCATTGGCTATTGTGAGTAGTCATAATCTCCCTGATATAAAATCCTAAATATCAAACATGTTTGACATTTGATATTATTATTATTATTATTATTATTTAATAATATTATGATATTATTATTATTATTATTATTGACCCCGATGTGTCGTCGACGTTTGAGATTTGACCTGTAAACGGCTCACATTACCAGATAATCTGTGCTGGACATCTGAACCGACCAAGGTCCTGGTCGAGACATTTTCGGAAGGGGTAAACAGGTGTAAAACTCCCAAAGTCTGATCCTGGTTTAAGAACAGTGGTGTGAAGCGTGTTCTTACCCGACAGCAGGGCGGGCCCTCTGCCATGACGCAGAAAGAACCGAACCTCAGGCCTGGCCTGTCCCCACTGCAGCAGCAGATCCATCATCTTCTCGCTCTCGCCTACGGCCCGCTCTATACACACACACACACACACATATACATTTATAATAAGACTGTCAAGTGATTAATCGGGATTAATTGCATCTAACATAACAGTTTATGTTTACATAATATGTGTGTGAATATACACTCACCTAAAGGATTATTAGGAACACCATACTAATACTGTGTTTGACCCCCCTTTCGCCTTCAGAACTGCCTTAATTCTACGTGGCATTGATTCAACAAGGTGCTGAAAGCATTCTTTAGAAATGTTGGCCCATATTGATAGGATAGCATCTTGCAGTTGATGGAGATTTGTGGGATGCACATCCAGGGCACGAAGCTCCCGTTCCACCACATCCCAAAGATGCTCTATTGGGTTGAGATCTGATGACTGTGGGGGCCATTTTAGTACAGTGAACTCATTGTCATGTTCAAGAAAGCAATTTGAAATGATTCGAGCTTTGTGACATGGTGCATTATCCTGCTGGAAGTAGCCATCAGAGGATGGGTACATGGTGGTCATAAAGGGATGGACATGGTCAGAAACAATGCTCAGGTAGGCCGTGGCATTTAAACGATGCCCAATTGGCACTAAGGGGCCTAAAGTGTGCCAAGAAAACATCCCCCACACCATTACACCACCACCACCAGCCTGCACAGTGGTAACAAGGCATGATGGATCCATGTTCTCATTCTGTTTACGCCAAATTCTGACTCTACCATCTGAATGTCTCAACAGAAATCCAGACTCATCAGACCAGGCAACATTTTTCTAGTCTTCAACTGTCCAATTTTGGTGAGCTCGTGCAAATTGTAGCCTCTTTTTCCTATTTGTAGTGGAGATGAGTGGTACCCGGTGGGGTCTTCTGCTGTTGTAGCCCATCCGCCTCAAGGTTGTGCGTGTTGTGGCTTCACAAATGCTTTGCTGCATACCTCGGTTGTAACGAGTGGTTATTTCAGTCAAAGTTGCTCTTCTATCAGCTTGAATCAGTCGGCCCATTCTCCTCTGACCTCTAGCATCAACAAGGCATTTTCGCCCACAGGACTGCCGCATACTGGATGTTTTTCCCTTTTCACACCATTCTTTGTAAACTCTAGAAATGGTTGTGCGTGAAAATCCCAGTAACTGAGCAGATTGTGAAATACTCAGACCGGCCCGTCTGGCACCAACAACCATGCCACGCTCAAAATTGCTTAAATCACCTTTCTTTCCCATTCTGACATTCAGTTTGGAGTTCAGGAGATTGTCTTGACCAGGACCACACCCCTAAATGCATTGAAGCAACTGCCATGTGATTGGTTGATTAGATAATTGCATTAATGAGAAATGTGGTGTTCCTAATAATCCTTTAGGTGAGTGTATATATATATATATATATATATATATTATGTAATCAAAAACTTTTATGTTAGATGTGATTAATCGATTTGACAGTACTAGCTAAAATCACTTAAAACCATAATATAGCACAGCGCTACTGTGAAATCACACAGGCTGCGATTCAATGCTGCGTTTTTTTTCCTGATTTCAAAATAAAAGTTTAAGCCTTCGCTCTGAGTTTGCCTGCTTTGATGTCCACACGTTCTTGTTCAAGAAATGACAGTGGCTGTAGCATTTCTATTGTACAGAAGAGGACAAATACTAAAGATTAAGTGGACATTTCAATTAAATATTATTTGATCTGCTGTAAAGCATAACAACAATCATCACCAATGTTGATTATGTTTATGTATTATGTATGTTAAGTGATGTTCAGTAAAATGAACTGTGACAGTGGTCTGTGAGTGTGATGTACGGCTGGCGCCTCACCGGAGCCTCGCCACACTTCAGCCAGATGGCAGCCGCCGCCACCGTCGCCGGGGTCTCTGCACAGCTCCACCACGTCACGGCACACCGTCTCAGGGGTGATGGGCACCTCGGTGAAGTGCTGGTCATTGTTACTGAGATACACGGTCAGGAACATCTGGAAAACACCAGTGGACAGTGAGAGCTCAAGAGAGACGCAGGCTGATGGGATTGATCTCAATGAAGCATTGTGTTATATTAAAAGTGAAGATTAAAGGGATATTTACTCTCCCTCTAATGTTGTTCCAAACCTGCATGAGTTTCTTTCTTCTGCTGAACACAAAAGATGATATTTTGAAAAAGCATTGACTTCCATAGTACATTTTTCCCCACCCTATTGAAGTCAATGGGGTTTGGTTACAAACATTCTTCAAAAATATCTTCCTTTGTGTTAATCAGAGGAAAGAAATTCCCTTTAAAGGTGTAGTGTGTAAATTTTAGTGGCATCTAGCGGTGAGGTCGCTCACCTCTCCCTTTCGAAGCACAGAGAAGCTACGGTGGCCGACACAGGACAAAGATGTGGAGAGAGCAGAGAGTAGCTAGCGCTCTGTAGAGAAGTTTGTCCGTTTAGGGCTACCATAGAAACATGGCGGCGCAAAATGGCGACTTCACTGTAATAGTGGAACGCGATGCGGATATTTGCATCGCGTTACTCGCTCTAGTTTACTCATGGGATTGCTTGTTTTTCGTGTCACTCGCTGAGTGTTTTCACGCACATTTCTTTCTATCATCAACCATGTTGGAGATAACAACTATTGCTGCTCTGTACCTGTTGTGGAAGTCCTGAATACGCCAGAAAGCAAACGCAGACGTGTCTGGGTTCACAGCGCCATCCAGAGGCGCACACGACTCAGTGAATTTCCCCGTCTTCTCCAGGAACTATGCTGGAATGACAGCCGCTTCCAGCGCTACCTGAGGATGACGGGTGCCAGTTTGATAACCTATCAAACCGGACGTGTCAATAAGCTCTTCACTGATTGGCTTGCGCCAAAATTGTCAACTTGCGCGAAATTTTTCAAGACGCGTTTGAGGCGAATATATCACGAGTTTGTGGCAAACACCTACTTCGCGTCGCCCGGTGCGAATTTGTATGACGCGAGTAGGCAATGCGTTTGCAACGAACGCGTGATATTCACCTTAAACGCGTCATTCATGCAAGTTGAAAAATTTAAACTTGAGCGGAAGACGCAATTTAGGCGAATATCGCACGTTCCTGGCAAACACATTGACTTTGTATGCAGTCTACTCCCGCAAATAATTAAATTCGCGTTTGGTGTGCACACACCTTAAGGGGACCCGCGGTGTGTGTAGATAGAAACGGCTCATTCTAAGGTAATGAAAGCATAACGCCTCATACCACTTTATACACCACTGAAAACATAGTTATGTATGTTACATTGCATTTCTGTCCATAGATCCTCATAAATACTACACACTGCACCTTTAAGAGACTTTTTAATGGTCGTGAAGTAAGTTCTTATTCAACAGAAGAGATTCTGAACAGCCAGAGAAGACTCTCATTCCTAATTAATTAATACAATTAAGATGCTAATAACTAATAATTAATATTGGAAGATTCAATTTTGACTTAATACACTAATAATCTTGTAATGACCACAAATGAAACAGAAACTGTACGGAAGGTAGAATAACCCGTTCCTTTTTTTCGTTGCCAAATCTCAATTATGACATAAAATCATAAATACGAGATTAAAAAATCGAAATTGACATAATAAATAAATTATGAGATTAATAAAAATCGACTGTGGTGTCATATTTTCGACTGTTTAGGTCATAATTAGGGCTTAGCATGTCATAATTTAGATTTTTATGTTACAATTGTGATTTACAAAACCATGATTATTTATTTGTGGCGGAAATAAGGTATTTAAAGGTATATAATCACTTTTTAAACTAAGATATTGCTCTATTAATGCATATTTAACCATGTATCTTTCTGAGCTCGATTAGCATTAATCTACTACAGTCACGTACACATAATAATGATATTTCTACAGATGAGATATTAAAGAAGCTTTTATGACGAGAATATGAAAGCAAACCCGTCACTCACCGGCATCATCTTCGCGTCGCGCCTGAGGAAGTTTTCCAACCCGGATCGGAATGCGTGAAGGTTTACAGTTGGAGTAAAGTTAGAAATCAAGGTAGATGTTACTCAAAAGCCACAGATAAAACCAGCGCCGAGGCGAGTGACGTCAGAGGCCTTTCCAAACTTCCCATCCGCGAGAGTTTCTGCTGGCGAACATCGGACAGATCCCGGACGTCGACGGTCGTTTTATTTACCACAGAAACTTTCAAATGTTCACGCGGGAGTGAGTTTTCGGTGTTTTATCTCTTCCTTCTCGCTCTCCGCTGTCGTCCAGACGCCTGTTGCTGCTGAGGGGGCGCGTGACGTCACGCGCAGGAAGCTCATCCCTCTGGGAACACCTCGAGCCAAGATGGCGGCGCGTTGTTTTTGCCCTTAGAAAATATATAGATGTTGTTCCACCCAAATTCAATAGCATGTAATGTAAGGATACAAGTATTTGATGGGAGAAGCAACTTTAAAACAGTTGAGCCGCTTGCAGAGCGTTTGGAAGCGCGCGGTCCTCCGCCGTCGCCATCTGCCGGTGAAGCGCTGCAAGTGCAGCGACAAAACACCAGCGCTTTGGATTTCTTTCCCATACTGTGGAAGTCAATGGTAACTGTTTACAGACATTCTTTAAAATATCTCCCTTTGTGTTCAGCAGAACAAAGAAATGTATACAGGTTTGCAACAACAGAATGTTACTGTCCCTCCCTTTAAGTTTAAACCTGTTCACCACTACTGTTAGAAATGTTGGCCCATATTGATAGGATAGCATCTTGCAGTTGATGGAGATTTGTGGGATGCACATCCAGGGCACGAAGCTCCCGTTCCACCACATCCCAAAGATGCTCTATTGAGATCTGGTGACTGTGGGGGCCATTTTAGTACAGTGAACTCATTGTCATGTTCAAGAAACCAATTTGAAATGATTGGAGCTTTGTGACATGGTGCATTATCCTGCTGGAAGTAGCCATCAGAGGATGGGTACATGGTGGTCATAAAGGGATGGACATGGTCAGAAACAATGCTCAGGTAGGCCGTGGCATTTAAACGATGCCCAATTGGCACTAAGGGGCCTAAAGTGTGCCAAGAAAACATCCCCCACACCATTACACCACCACCACCAGCCTGCACAGTGGTAACAAGGCATGATGGATCCATGTTCTCCAAATTCTGACTCTACCATCTGAATGTCTCAACAGAAATCGAGACTCATCAGACCAGGCAACATTTTTCCAGTCTTCAACTGTCCAATTTTGGTGAGCTCGTGCAAATTGTAGCCTCTTTTTCCTATTTGTAGTGGAGATGAGTGGTACCCGGTGGGGTCTTCTGCTGTTGTAGCCCATCCGCCTCAAGGTTGTGCGTGTTGTGGCTTCACAAATGCGTTGCTGCATACCTCGGTTGTAACGAGTGGTTATTTCAGTCAAAGTTGCTCTTCTATCAGCTTGAATCAGTCGGCCCATTCTCCTCTGACCTCTAGCATCAACAAGGCATTTTCGCCCACAGGACTGCCGCATACTGGATGTTTTTCCCTTTTCACACCATTCTTTGTAAACTCTAGAAATGGTTGTGCGTGAAAATCCCAGTAACTGAGCAGATTGTGAAATACTCAGACCGGCCCGTCTGGCACCAACAACCATGCCACGCTCAAAACTGCTTAAATCACCTTTCTTTCCCATTCTGACATTCAGTTTGGAGTTCAGGAGATTGTCTTGACCAGGACCACACCCCTAAATGCATTGAAGCAACTGCCATGTGATTGGTTGATTAGATAATTGCATTAATGAGAAATTGAACAGGTGTTCCTAATAATCCTTTAGGTGAGTGTATATATTAGTGATTTCATGTGTGTGTGTGATGTGTTTAACACATATTTCTTTCATGAAGGAACACTTTGATCTCTGAAAGCTGAATAAATAATATTTCCATTGATGTATGGTTTGTTATGATAGGACAATATTTGGCTGACATGCAACTATTTGAACATCTGGAATCTGAGGGTGCAAAAAAATCTAAATATTGAGAAAATCTCCTTTAAAGTTGTCCAAATGAAGTCCTTAGCAACGCAAATTAAGTCCTTAGCAACGCAGGGTCACAATATATTGAGTGAGTCTGGAAAATATTACATATGGTATATGTGTAAATATGAAGGAACAAACTGCATTGGGTATGTTATGTCTTATGTCATACATAAAAATAGAATAGGGGATTTAATGCGTTTCCCACTTTAACATGTTAATTATACATACAGAAATATATCAATTTAACAGCTTTTTGTAGAGTCTGAGAGTTTCTATAGAGTTCAGATTCTACCTTCACTGTTATTTAACGTCATTTTTGTAATTTAAAGCAAATCTGTAAATCTATAGAATAGGATACGCTCTGGTTCTGTGTGTTTATCACACACTAATACAGCTGGGTCTGTGTTTAATATGCCATTGATTTTTAATTAATTTTGTTCACTGGTACGAACTACTTATATATATTTAATTTAGATTAAAATACTTAGAATTTGCAAATTATCAGTGCACCACAGATGACCACAGAAATGTAGAAAAATGAATGAAATTCACACAAAACTTTTTCCTAAAATATGATAAATTGTGCTTTTTTATTTATTTTTATATTCATTTATTTTAAGATTTTATTACACATGAACTCAACTAAAAATGTGGCTTTTAAATAACTTTAACCTCAGAATATATGTAAACATTGTATGATTTATTGCTATTTATAGCAGTGTTATTTTAGTTTTATCATAGTTTTATTAATATTTTGAATTAGCTTTTATTTGTATATTTTTAGTTTAGTATGTTAATTTTAGTTTAATGTTGAGCCATTCGTGAGCTTTTGTCATTTTATTAGGTTTTTATTTATTTATATTGCTATTTATTTCAGTTTATTGCAGACAACATTTCTAATTTTCCTTTAGTTTAAGTTTTCCAACTATTATTTAGCCTATATAATTATGCGAGTAGTTTCAGCTTAATAAAATTATCAGAAATGTATTAATAGTTTTAGTTAACGACAATAACCCTGGTTTATAGTTTATTTTAACTGTTGCAAAGTAGAAACACCACTTGCCATGGCAAACGAGGCCAGGCGGTGGCGCTATTCACTGTTTACTGTAAAGTCTGTGAACTGGTGAGTGAGTCACTCGTTTGAGTCGGTTCTATATAATGAATCGGTCAAAACGGTGTAAATCGGTTTGCGATTCAGTCTGAATCATTCAAGTTTGCGCACAATTAATCATTTGAACAGTTAATTTCAATGAATCATTTGAACAGTTAATGCGCACAATGAATCATTTGAACAGTTAATGCGCACAATGAATCATTTGAACAGTTAATGCGCACAATGAATCATTTGAACAGTTCACGCGCACAATGAATCATTTGAACAGTTCACGCGCACAATGAATCATTTGAACAGTTCACGCGCACAGTGAATCATTTGAACAGTTCACGTGGACAATGAATCATTTGAACAGTTCACGCGCACAATTAATCATTTGAACAGTTCACGCGCACAATGAATCATTTGAACAGTTCACGCGCACAATGAATCATTTGAACAGTTCACGCGCACAATGAATCATTTGAACAGTTCACGCGCACAATGAATCATTTGAACAGTTCACGCGCACAATGAATCATTTGAACAGTTCACGCGCACAATGAATCATTTGAACAGTTCACGCGCACAATGAATCATTTGAACAGTTCACGCGCACAATGAATCATTTGAACAGTTCACGCGCACAATGAATCATTTGAACAGTTCACGCGCACAATGAATCATTTGAACAGTACACGCGCACAATGAATCATTTGAACAGTTCACGCGCACAATGAATCATTTGAACAGTTCACGCGCACAATGAATCATTTGAACAGTTCACGCGCACAATGAATCATTTGAACAGTTCACGCGCACAATGAATCATTTGAACAGTTCACGCGCACAATGAATCATTTGAACAGTTCACGCGCACAATGAATCATTTGAACAGTTCACGCGCACAATGAATCATTTGAACAGTTCACGCGCACAATGAATCATTTGAACAGTTCACGCGCACAATGAATCATTTGAACAGTTTACGCGCACAATGAATCATTTGAACAGTTCACGCGCACAATGAATCATTTGAACAGTTCACGCGCACAATGAATCATTTGAGTCGTTGTAAAACTATAACGCGATACGAACACAGAGTACAAAACCGCTGGATAAACTGGAATATTTACCATCGAAAACGAGCCTGAAACACGTCCTATATCGTTTTCCAGTGATGAAGAAGATCTTTATTATCAGCCTGCAGCCTGTGAGCATTTTCCAAACAAAATGGTTAAAATAAACGAAACGAAACGAAAGAGCACAGCACTTGGTGTCAAAAATGACCTTTATTATGTCTGTTCGGAAAGAACTAGGCCTATCAGCAGTACTGTAGGTTATCATCAGCAGTACCATGTTTGTGTGTTTGTTTTTACATGTAACGTACCGCGGTATTCTTTGAGCCATAGTGTTGACTGACTCAATCCTGCCTGCAAACACTGGAATCTTTTAATTCAAATCAACCAATATTCGCTGACATATTATTTCAAAGTAAATCAGTTACTGAGACTCAATTACAGCATCATTTCAGGATTCCAAGGCTGCGTCCAAGAGTAGGTGAAAAGTACCGGATGAGCTAGACGCGATTCTGGAGTGTGCACACGACGGACGCTTTACTATCCCATGAGGCCACGGGAATGTCAGTGAAGCAACAACATGAGGATGTAAGTCATGATCACATTCATACTATATCAAACGTACCTTTAGCGCTCGCAGAGTAGCCTACTTTTATACAGTTGTATACAAAATAGTTTTTTTCTTCGCTAAATTTTATAAAATGTATTTATTGTATTGTTTGTTGAATCTGTATCTGCCATACTGGTAAAGCTGAAATTAAACCAATATCAGCAGCACATAAAAAAAACATTTAAAAAGAAAACGTTTTCCCCTCCAAAACATAGAAATTCTCATGAGTGAACTTAATGGAGGTGTATGTATGCTTTAGGAACAGTTCACACAGAACACGTTTCTCCATTCCACCGCACTACTTTACCATTGGTTCTCTGTGTAAACGCACTAGACGGATGTCTTTGACCGTTGCGCTCGCGTCTCGCACATGACACAGCAGTGGCGTGCCCCTTTGAAAGTGAAAGTGCCCTTTTCGATCGCACCGCAGTGCCCCCGCGAACACGATTTCTACCGAGGGGGACCACACCGTTTTTAACCACAAAATGCGTTCTGTGTGACTTCCTGTATAAATATGAGGCTAAAATCAAGTTTTTCATTATGAAAGAGACTATATATATCCGTAGGTTTCCGAAGAGCAGTTTTGAAGCCTAAAGCCGTCCGTCACCACATCTTGGCAAAGCGTCACTGCGCATCACTCCCAGATAATCAAAATGGGCAAAGAGCCGGGCATGGGTGGAGCTGAAATGCCTGGTTGCTGAAACCACGCCCACTTAGCTCAACCATAGTGGCAATCCACCTGTCACTCAAGTGGCCATGCCCTTAATTATGCAGAACTTTAAGGTTTAATATAATTTATCACCCCCCTCAGAGTTGTCATGAATTAGCCGTATAGACCAAAACCATAATTTGTACCAGGCTGTAAAAAAAAAATTCTGCTGTAAAGTTCGGCATTTTAACATGAGGGTGTCACGAAACAGAAGGGAACAGACAGGCAGGTAAGTGATAAAGATGTTTATTAAAGGCAGAGTGTGTGGGTGAACAGTGGGAACCAGGCGATAGGAAGTGGATGGTGACTTGCTGGATGTAGATGGTGACTTAGCTGGTGAAGATTCAGCTGGGTATTCCTTGCAGGTGACGATAGAGATGAAGAAGGGAGATCGGGAACCAGACGGACGGACTGACGAGACGAGACGAGACGAGACGAACACAGGTAGGCAGAGAGGTAAGGAGTCTGTGGTGAAACAGTGTATACTGTGACGAGACCAGACAAGGAGTGAATGGTGAAGAGTCATATGGATTACTTTTATGATGGATAGATTCACTTTTATGATGGATGGATGCACTTTATGATGGATGGATGCACTTTTATGATGGATGTATGCACTTTTATGATGGATGGATGCACTTTTATAATGGGTGGATGCACTTTTATAATGGATAGATGCACTTTTATGATGGATGGATGCACTTTTATGATGGATAGATGCACTTTATGATGGATAGATGCACTTTTATGATGGATGGATGCACTTTTATGATGGATGGATGCACTTTATGATGGATGCACTTTTATGATGGATGGATGCACTTTATGATGGATGGATGCACTTTTATGATGGATGGATGCACTTTATGATGGATGGATGCACTTTTATGATGGATGGATGCACTTTATGATGGATGGATGCACTTTTATGATGGATGGATGCACTTTTATGATGGATAGATGCACTTTTATGATGGATGGATGCACTTTTATGATGGATGGATGCACTTTATGATGGATTGATGCACTTTTATGATGGATGGATGCACTTTATGATGGATGGATGCACTTTTATGATGGATGGATGCACTTTATGATGGATGGATGCACTTTTATGATGGATGGATGCACTTTTATGATGGATAGATGCACTTTTATGATGGATGGATGCACTTTTATGATGGATGGATGCACTTTATGATGGATGGATGCACTTTTATGATGGATGGATGCACTTTATGATGGATGGATGCACTTTTATGATGGATGGATGCACTTTTATGATGGATGGATGCACTTTATGATGGATGGATGCACTTTTATGATGGATGTATGCACTTTTATGATGGATGGATGCACTTTTATAATGGGTGGATGCACTTTTATAATGGATAGATGCACTTTTATGATGGATGGATGCACTTTTATGATGGATAGATGCACTTTATGATGGATAGATGCACTTTTATGATGGATGGATGCACTTTTATGATGGATGGATGCACTTTATGATGGATGCACTTTTATGATGGATGGATGCACTTTATGATGGATGGATGCACTTTTATGATGGATGGATGCACTTTATGATGGATGGATGCACTTTTATGATGGATGGATGCACTTTATGATGGATGGATGCACTTTTATGATGGATAGATGCACTTTTATGATGGATGGATGCACTTTTATGATGGATGGATGCACTTTATGATGGATTGATGCACTTTTATGATGGATGGATGCACTTTATGATGGATGGATGCACTTTTATGATGGATGGATGCACTTTATGATGGATGGATGCACTTTTATGATGGATGGATGCACTTTTATGATGGATAGATGCACTTTTATGATGGATGGATGCACTTTTATGATGGATGGATGCACTTTATGATGGATGGATGCACTTTTATGATGGATGGATGCACTTTTATGATGGATAGATGCACTTTTATGATGGATGGATGCACTTTTTTGATGGATGGATGCACTTTATGATGGATAGATGCACTTTTATGATGGATGGATGCACTTTATGATGGATAGATGCACTTTTATGATGGATGGATGCACTTTTATGATGGATGGATGCACTTTTATAATGGATAGATGCACTTTTATGATGGATGGATGCACTTTATGATGGATAGATGCACTTTTATGATGGATGGATGCACTTTTATGATGGATAGATGCACTTTTATGATGGATGGATGCACTTTTATGATGGATAGATGCACTTTTATGATGGATAGATGCACTTTTATGATGGATGGATGCACTTTATGATGGATAGATGCACTTTTATGATGGATGGATGCACTTTTATGATGGATAGATGCACTTTTATGATGGATGGATGCACTTTTATGATGGATAGATGCACTTTTATGATGGATGGATGCACTTTATGATGGATAGATGCACTTTTATGATGGATGGATGCACTTTTATGATGGATAGATGCACTTTTATGATGGATGGATGCACTTTTATGATGGATAGATGCACTTTTATGATGGATAGATGCACTTTTATGATGGATAGGTGCACTTTTATGATGGATGGATGCACTTTTATGATGGATGGATGCACTTTATGATGGATGGATGCACTTTTATGATGGATGGATGCACTTTTATGATGGATAGATGCACTTTTATGATGGATGGATGCACTTTTTTGATGGATGGATGCACTTTATGATGGATAGATGCACTTTTATGATGGATGGATGCACTTTATGATGGATAGATGCACTTTTATGATGGATGGATGCACTTTTATGATGGATGGATGCACTTTTATAATGGATAGATGCACTTTTATGATGGATGGATGCACTTTATGATGGATAGATGCACTTTTATGATGGATGGATGCACTTTTATGATGGATAGATGCACTTTTATGATGGATGGATGCACTTTTATGATGGATAGATGCACTTTTATGATGGATAGATGCACTTTTATGATGGATGGATGCACTTTATGATGGATAGATGCACTTTTATGATGGATGGATGCACTTTTATGATGGATAGATGCACTTTTATGATGGATGGATGCACTTTTATGATGGATAGATGCACTTTTATGATGGATGGATGCACTTTATGATGGATAGATGCACTTTTATGATGGATGGATGCACTTTTATGATGGATAGATGCACTTTTATGATGGATAGATGCACTTTTATGATGGATGGATGCACTTTATGATGGATAGATGCACTTTATGATGGATGGATGCACTTTTATGATGGGTGGATGCACTTTTATGATGATAGATGCACTTTTATGATGGATGGATGCACTTTTATGGGCTTCAAAATCTCACCCCCCATTCACTGCCATTATAAAGCTGGGAAGAGCCAGGACATTTATTAATATAACTCTGATTGTGTTCGTCTGAAAGAATAAAGTCATAAACACCTAGGATGACTTGAGGGTGAGTGGATTATGGAATAATTTTCATTTTTGGGTGAACTAGCCCTTTAAGAATACAGTAATGATGTGTGACAAAAAGAAGTGTAGGTTCACTGGAGATTCACTATTAACCAGGACGAGGTTGTGAGTTATTTATGCAGTGCAGACTGTTTGATAACTTTATTATTATCAAATATGTATATTACATTTACATTTAATCATTTAGCAGGCGCTTTTATCCAAAGCGACTTACAAATGAGGAGAGCAATAGAAGCAGATTATATTGATATATTGATTACATATGAAGGCCACGGATAAATATGACATTTATTATAATGGGTTTATGTGAAGATTGTTCACTTACATTTTTTTTTAAAGCCTAATAAAGGTTGAAATTGATAGCTTTCGATTATACTGTAATGCTGAATGTCTATCATTCATGACAGATATTTAAAATATACTGTCTTTCAGTTGTTTCTACATTCATTTGGATTGTTATTTAATAAATTTTTTTAAATCAACTGACAGCACTAAAAATAACATAATCATCAACATTAAACAGCATATAAATTAAAACGGCCTAATGTTACTGATGTTAATGAGATGTGGACCCAGGACTGTGAAGCTTTGAGATGTTGATGGACATCTGTGTTTGATCATCGCTCTGAATCCCATCTGGACAAAGACTTTGATGAAAACGTGATTTTCTCAGCTTTTTGCTCAAAGTGTTGCTTTTTAATGAAACTTACACACATTCAAGTGTTGATAAAAAGGATGCATGAAGCTAGAGGCTAGTTATTTGCTGTTGTTTAAAAGCAGAGGCTCTGTTCTTTCATGTAGGGCCTCACGTTTATGACAAAATCATAATTGTCATTATTGTGATTTATGCCATTGTTTGAAGCGACCTCATGCCATATATCAAAATAAACAAGCTGAAAACACTCTTCCTGAAAAACTTTTATTGCTTTTCTACAGCATTAAGCCTCAAATGTCAAATATAAGGTAAGTGGACTTTTTTCTTGTAAATGCGCCTTTGAACGATTACATAGCTAATTGTGGCATCCGTAATTGTAATCACAATTACAAATTCGATTAATTGTATGTTACTAGACTTCCAGTGGCTATTCAATGGCAGAATGAGTGCAGAAGTGTATTTTGGAAATGAGATCAGGTGGATGTGGTTAGTGTAGAGAAATGCAAACTTTGGCCATGTAATGTTATCCACAAGGGGGAGCAGTGGAGGAATGTGTGTGAGGTAAATCAGATGCTAAGTGTGGAGAAGTCTTTTCAGCGTATCCTTTTGTCCGGAAAAACCTTTCATTAGGACGGACACATTGTTATTGTTATTGTTGCTGACATTTTACATTTAAAGGGTATGCAACATTATGCCATAATGTTCTTTGCACTGTAAAAACATTTTGGTTGTATCTGACGCACAAGAACACCAATAAAACCCAATATGGTTATACCTTTTAACATGCTTAAACCTTAAATCATGCTGTGGTTCTGTTTGAATTCATCCCTACACAGAAAGTCATTGGCATATTTTCATTAGTGGTTTAATTTTCACTGTGATATCCACAACTTGACCTTTTTCTGGTGTAGTGTGAGTGTGTAGTGGGATGATGCATTCCAAGCTTAATGTTGCAAAACGCCATAGCATTAATTTTTTACGGCATTCACTTTCTCAAAAGCAATGACTGTTGTTGAATAGTTCTTGTGATAGAGATACAGAGAAAACTTCAAATGAAAATATAATGCTGAGACAATCATATGTCATCATTAGAGGCATTGAAATGACTGTCCAAACAAACAAGATTGCTCAGATTTTTCTCTCTCACTCCCGTCAGCCAACGTTTGGATTTCAATGAAGAAGTCAAGCAACAAACAAAAAAAAGTCTGCATGCTTTCCACAAAGCCTGTGTCATTTTGCTCTCTGCATTGCTAACCTTCCCCCATCCCAAAGCATGATTATACAGCACTCTTTTGGGGAGGGGAGGGCCGGTGGGGGGTACGGACCCCTCCCCGGGCCACTCTCTTCGCAGGGGCCTTTGCCTGAGGACGGGCTGCGGCGGCGGCGTGCCATGTGCCGTCTGAGCCGGAGAGAGAGAGAGAGAGGGGAGTTTAAGGTTCTGGCAGGGGTGGGGGAGAGGATAGGGAGGGGTGCGATAGAGAGAGAGAGAGAGAGAGAGAGAGAGAGAGAGAGGGTAGGGGGTGGGAGGAGTCCGGGAACTGCTATTTGTAGATCCTTGTGATGGATTACTGCCGTGTGTGTGTGTGTGAAGAGAGGATAGAGATTTTTTGTTCCTTTGCTGCTCCGTATCCCCTTTCTTTTTGAGCAGAGCACTGAGGCAGGAGCGCATTACGCACACAAGCCGTGAAGCAACTCCTCCAACAAGAGGAAAAGGAGAGTTTGTGCAGAAAGTGAAGGAGACGCTTTTTTTTTCTCTCTCCTCACGTTCTGGGAACAGGAGAGCGGTGGCCTGAGCGCTCGCGTCTCAGAGATCATGCCTGCGAGAGGAGGATACTCTGTGGGCAGACTGGTGGAGGCGTGCGTCCAGATTCTGCTGCTGTGCGAGGCTGCCGCGGCGTGCCCTGCGCTCTGCACTTGCAGCGGCACCACAGTGGACTGCCACGGGCTGGGGCTCAAAACCATGCCCAGGAACATACCCCGAAACGCAGAGAGGCTGTGAGTACGCACTTCACGTCCATCTGCATGTGCATAGGTGTTTGGGGAGGGTGGGGGGGTCTGCATCATTACCGAGAGGAATTGAATGAGAACAATAGCTGAAGGAGGCACTGGACAGGTACGTGATGCATCCGTATGTTGACACGGGAGGAGGGAAACTTCGGCTCTTGAGAACTTTCCCTTCTCCTTTCACTCCTTCCACTTTCAAATGAGATGATATTTACTGAGCCTCTGTAGGGTTTAGTCATTCTCTAAAATGCAGTCTCTGATGAATTATGCATGACATACATTGAATTTCAAGGCCCAGCTAGTTTACTAGAATTTAATGCAAACTACATCAGCCACAAGAGAGTTTGCTCGGGTTCATAGTGTGGAAGTTCGAAACAATCTTATCAAGTAGTCACATTAGAGACAAGGCATGGCTTAGGAGTGAGTATGTGCCATGATCGACTGACTCGAGCCACACGTCTGATCATTGGGGGTGGATGAACAAAACAAATCTATTTGCACTTGTCAAGGGGCATTTCTATCACACCCAGCCTTCACGATGCCTTTGATGGATTCTGTAATGACTATGTGTTCAGGAAGTGTGAAAATCACACTCCCTTTCCTATTTCTCCCAGGATTCCCCATTAACCCACAGTTCAGACCTGACACACGTGCTCACGCACCATCACATCTGAGAATTTGGCTTATGCAAACGTTTTTTACGCGCGTGCATGTGCCAGACAACAAAAGTACGTAGAGGAGAGAGTTGCTCACTGATATCAACTGTTTACAGCAGGCAGATTATTTAATGCGCTCTGAGGCTCTCTGTTCTTTAAATGAATAATCTCCATCATTTCATATGTACCCCACGTTCGTCTCCAGACGTCCAGAGACTCGACCCTTCTTATTTTATCTATGCTAGTGCATCTATTTATATGCGCTTCGGAAGCCGCTGTGCCCGAGATCAAACGCCGCTGATGAGCGATCTGATTGAGAATTCTCTTTAAACTCGCAGTATCGGGCCGCTCGCGCTGTGAACTCCAGCTCTGATGTACTCAAGAATTCTCCATGCAGGCCAAATGTCCCCGTGAGCTTCCACTGATTGCTTATTGATTGTCTGGAAAGTGGACGGCGGCTCAGAGCGAGAAACACTATAGGCTCTGCTGCCGCTGGATCCCAGCGATAAATCTCATAACCAATATAAGATTATCTTGTGAATGAGGAGCTTTTATCTCGTGAGAGGTCTTTGTGATGGCAGTCACATACAGCACAGATGAGTATGTTTATGTGGGCGATAGGTCTTATATGTCTTAAACTCATTTGCTTTGTTCCCGAAACAGGGATTAAAATGTTGCAAATTCTTCTTGGTTCGGTTCGCTTCCACAAGATAGACCAAAATTTGTTAATACAAGTCATGTGCGAGGAAACTGTCCTCTCATTGGTTCACACAGCACTGTTGAGCAATTAAAGCCCATAAACTTTGGTATTTTTTATGTGTTTTGGACAGCTGTTCTGAAATATGTTTGTCCGACCAAATTTCAATCAGGTTAGATTAACCCAAGATTCATTTTGAGAAGCATTAGCACAACAAACGGCGCTGCTTTTCACAAGATGCATGTAATTACCCATCATACATTGTGATAAAACCTGGTCCATTGGGTCGGATTGCTTTCTCACCACAAGCGAACCGCTCCAGAGTTTGTCTTCAAGCGTGTTGAGACCATCTCGTTTAAGACCGATTGTTTTTGGCACAGATTTGAGCCCGGATTCACACAGTATATGGCAAAACGAACCGAACTAGAGGAGAACACGTGCCAAAACAAACACTTCAAACGAGCCAGATGTGAAAACGCTCTCAGTGTCCAGATGTAATGGAGCAAATTCAATAGGCATGTTTAAATGCTTGGCTTTCCCCAATTTAAAGGTTCATTAAATCTAACAGGGATGCACCGAATATTTTGGCCGATACTGATAACCGATAATTCTTTATATTTGAAAGCCGAAAACCGATATATTGGGCGATAAATCTAAATGCAAGTTTTTATATAATTTTTGCGAGCCTGATTAAAAGCCATGTCCCAAGCACACAATTACAATGTTCTCATTATAATTTTACGTAGTCGATATGACAGGCTTGAACTGTATTTTCCTTCAATTTCAATCATATTTCAAACAATTCAAAACCATCATGGCGAAGTGTTTCAAGGAAATTATCCATTATTTATCGACTTTAATATATCGTCCAAATTTTCTTATCGAGCCGATAACGATAATGTTAAAAACAAGCATTTATCGGTTGATACTTAATCTAATTAAGTGAGGAAACGAATAAACACGATTGGCCTATGCGGGTTACAATGCAAACATTATGAAAATTAATAATGTTGGGAATAATCTAATGATGGAGCTCGTTGATTAACCTCTTCTTGACCTTTCGTTTGCAACTCTATGATGAAGTTTCAGGGTGGCCTTGTGAACATCTCTACCTGAGGACTTACAGTGATGGATCAGACTCATTAAAGCTCCATAACTGGCCCACCATGCCCTGCTTTACAGCATCAAAGGCTTTCCCTGAAATGTGCTTTTTCTCTTTTAATTCATTAGCTGGTTAATGACTGGTGTTTCCCCCCTAACTCAACTGTGTTATGGCAGAAACGGTTGTGGCACTGTGCCAGTAGTAGCATTTGCTCTTTAAACTCACATCACAGTCAGGTTTTCAGTGGTCTGAACGAGCTGTAATGAGCGCTTTATGTTTTACCGTGTTCGTTAGAACTGTGCTTGATGACTTGCATACATTCCTGCAAGGTACAGATTATAGAGAAGCAGTTTCATATTTCTAAAAAAGCCATACATCACAACTATTGCTAAAACAAACATATTTTAATGAAATTAACTTTCACATTGTATAAATGTAAAAAGTGTGAGTAGAATTTTGGTTGCTGTAAATAACAATGATTAGTCACTTATTTTTCTTTCTTTTCTTTTCTTTTCACCACTTTGGTCTAAATTGGTCGTTTTAAAGGGCTTTATAAATAAATGAGACTGCGGGAGACGGTAACAAAGCGATAGAGTTGAGATGAAGATAAAATCGAACTGAAGTACTAACTAATGTTAATTATTTAAGCTGCTATTAAAAAACTCTTCTTGGGTAAAAATAGTGAACTGTGAGTAAGGGTTTATTTATGGATATAGCACTTAAGGTTAAATAGTTGCACATTTTTAGACATTTAGTTACACATTTGTCATTGTATAGCCTAGTGCATGACTTTAGAGTTTACTGATGATGTTAAAAAAATCTGATTTGAACTTTCCAACTTGGCTGATTAGGCCGTTTACAGCTGGAGTTAAGATGCTTTAGCCTATGGATAGCTTCTACATCAGTCATGGATGCACAGCCTTTGCCATCAACAACAGAAGAAATGTGAAGCATCACCCTTTTGAAAAAGCAGAGATTAGCGTACTTTTAGAAAGAGTAATCATTATATACTATTGTGCTGTTTTCCATCTTCATCTTTAGTGTGTAATGTTGCTGTTTCAGCATGAACAAGCTCTGCAAAGTTCTTCTCTATATCAGTGTCAGTGCGTCTGAACTCCTGAAACGCCTCCATTGTAGTCCTGAGGTTTCTTCCGGGAACCAACACATCACAATATTCCTCTTTATAATAATTCATACGCAGAATAAAGGGACGGGGCCTGGTTGAGTTAGTTAGTAGTGTGTTGAAATGATTTGTAATTAAATGTAATAAAGTTTTATTATGTGTTGCTTTCTTTAGGTTGTCTTATCAGAACAGAACTGTGACCCATTTTGGGTTTTCAACCCAATAATTGAGAACCAATTTTCTAAAGAAAGGTGAAGTTTGGGTTCTTCAGTGGAATTCTGCTGTAAAATGTCCTTGTGGAACCTTTATTTTAAGTACACTTAAATGTTTTTAGCTATTAATATTTAGCTATAACAATTATTCATTTAGCACAAGTTAAAATGTAATGTTTTTGTACTGATTAAAGCTAGACAGGAAGTTAGCCATGAACAAACCAGCATTAAATCACGCCTGACAATAATTGTCAAATAAACACTTCATTTATTTGCTCATTCTTACTGAAATGCTTCTGATTTTTGATTCCCTCTTATCCTCAATTCATGCAATTTTAGTTTATATTTTGTCATTTTGCATTTGTCAGGGTTATGTCAAGTTTAGCTGTATTTTTGTTACACAACAACTATGAACTAAAAACAAAAATGTTCAGTCGGATCCGCAAAATGACAAAAAATGATGTATAATGTAGTTGACATGTAGTTGTAAAGTTACTTGTAGTTAGAATAAAGTCTGTTGGTGGAGCATAACAATAAAGTGTTGGCAGATATTAACTAACCAGACAGTCTACTAATACTCTAATGACTGCTAGTTGACATGTAGTTGCAAAGTTACTTGTAGTTAGAATAAAGTCTGTTGGTGGAGCATAAAAATAAAGTGTTGGCAGATATTAACTAACCAGATAGTCTACTGATGCTCTAATGACTGCTAGTTGACATGTAGTTGCAAAGTTACTTGTAGTTAGAATAAAGTCTGTTGGAGGAGCATAACAATAAAGTGTTGGCAGATATTAACTAACCAGACAGTTTACTAATACTCTAATGACTGCTAGTTGACATGTAGTTGCAAAGTTACTTGTAGTTAGAATGAAGTCTGGTGGAGCATAAAAATAAAGTGTTGGCAGATATTTACTAACCAGACAGTTTACTAATACTTTAATGATTGCTAGTTGACATGTAGTTGCAAAGTTACTTGTAGTTAGAATAAAGTCTGTTGGAGGAGCATAACAATAAAGTGTTGGCAGATATTTACTAACCAGACAGTTTACTAATACTTTAATGATTGCTAGTTGACATGTAGTTGTAAAGTTACTTGTAGTTAGAATAAAGTCTGTTGGTGGAGCATAACAATAAAGTGTTGGCAGATATTAACTAACCAGACAGTCTACTAATACTCGAATGACTGCTAGTTGACATGTAGTTGCAAAGTTACTTGTAGTTAGAATAAAGTCTGTTGAAGGAGCATAACAATAAAGTGTTGGCAGATATTAACTAACCAGACAGTTTACTAATACTCTAATGACTGCTAGTTGACATGTAGTTGCAAAGTTACTTGTAGTTAGAATGAAGTCTGGTGGAGCATAAAAATAAAGTGTTGGCAGATATTTACTAACCAGACAGTTTACTAATACTTTAATGATCGCTAGTTGACATGTAGTTGTAAAGTTACTTGTAGTTAGAATAAAGTCTGTTGGTGGAGCATAACAATAAAGTGTTGGCAGATATTAACTAACCAGATAGTCTACTGATGCTCTAATGACTGCTAGTTGACATGTAGTTGCAAAGTTACTTGTAGTTAGAATAAAGTCTGTTGGAGGAGCATAACAATAAAGTGTTGGCAGATATTTACTAACCAGACAGTTTACTAATACTTTAATGATTGCTAGTTGACATGTAGTTGTAAAGTTACTTGTAGTTAGAATAAAGTCTGTTGGTGGAGCATAACAATAAAGTGTTGGCAGATATTAACTAACCAGATAGTCTACTGATGCTCTAATGACTGCTAGTTGACATGTAGTTGCAAAGTTACTTGTAGTTAGAATAAAGTCTGTTGGAGGAGCATAACAATAAAGTGTTGGCAGATATTTACTAACCAGACAGTTTACTAATACTTTAATGACTGCTAGTTGACATGTAGTTGTAAAGTTACTTGTAGTTAGAATAAAGTCTGTTGGTGGAACATAACAATAAAGTGTTGGCAGATATTAACTAACCAGACAGTCTACTAATACTCGAATGACTGCTAGTTGACATGTAGTTGCAAAGTTACTTGTAGTTAGAAGAAAGTCTTTTGGGGGAGCAACAAAATAAATATTTGGCAGATATTAACTAACCAGACAGTTTACTAATACTCTAATGACTGCTAGTTGACATGTAGTTGTAAAGTTACTTGTAGTTAGAATAAAGTCTTTTGGGGGAGCAGCAAAATAAAGTGTTGGCAGATATTAACTAACCAGACAGTTTACTAATACTTTAATGACTGCTAGTTGACATGTAGTTGTAAAGTTACTTGTAGTTAGAAGAAAGTCTGTTGGTGGACCATCAAAATAAAGTGTTGGCAGATATTTACTAACCAGACAGTTTACTAATACTTTAATGATTGCTAGTTGACATGTAGTTGTAAAGTTACTTGTAGTTAGAATAAAGTCTGTTGGTGGAGCATAACAATAAAGTGTTGGCAGATATTAACTAACCAGACAGTCTACTAATACTCGAATGACTGCTAGTTGACATGTAGTTGCAAAGTTACTTGTAGTTAGAATAAAGTCTGTTGGTGGAGCATAAAAATAAAGTGTTGGCAGATATTAACTAACCAGATAGTCTACTGATGCTCTAATGACTGCTAGTTGACATGTAGTTGCAAAGTTACTTGTAGTTAGAATAAAGTCTGTTGGAGGAGCATAACAATAAAGTGTTGGCAGATATTTACTAACCAGACAGTTTACTAATACTTTAATGACTGCTAGTTGACATGTAGTTGTAAAGTTACTTGTAGTTAGAATAAAGTCTGTTGGTGGAACATAACAATAAAGTGTTGGCAGATATTAACTAACCAGACAGTCTACTAATACTCGAATGACTGCTAGTTGACATGTAGTTGCAAAGTTACTTGTAGTTAGAAGAAAGTCTTTTGGGGGAGCAACAAAATAAATATTTGGCAGATATTAACTAACCAGACAGTTTACTAATACTCTAATGACTGCTAGTTGACATGTAGTTGTAAAGTTACTTGTAGTTAGAATAAAGTCTTTTGGGGGAGCAGCAAAATAAAGTGTTGGCAGATATTAACTAACCAGACAGTTTACTAATACTTTAATGACTGCTAGTTGACATGTAGTTGTAAAGTTACTTGTAGTTAGAAGAAAGTCTGTTGGTGGACCATCAAAATAAAGTGTTGGCAGATATTAACTAACCAGACAGTTTACTAATACTCTAATGACTGCTAGTTGACATGTAGTTGCAAAGTTACTTGTAGTTAGAATAAAGTCTTTTGGGGGAGCAACAAAATAAAGTGTTGGCAGATATTCACTAACCAGACAGTTTACTAATACTTTAATGACTGCTAGTTGACATGTAGTTGCAAAGTTACTTGTAGTTAGAAGAAAGTCTTTTGGGGGAGCAACAAAATAAATGTTTGGCAGATATTAACTAACCAGACAGTTGACTAATACTCTAATGACTGCTAGTTGACATGTAGTTGTAAAGTTACTTGTAGTTAGAAGAAAGTCTTTTGGGGGAGCAACAAAATAAAGTGTTGGCAGATATTACCTAACCAGACAGTTTACTAATACTTTAATGACTGCTAGTTGACATGTAGTTGTAAATTTACTTGTAGTTAGAATAAAGTCTTTTGGGGGAGCAACAAAATAAAGTGTTGGCAGATATTCACTAACCAGACAGTTTACTAATACTTTAATGACTGCTAGTTGACATGTAGTTGTAAAGTTACTTGTAATTAGAAGAAAGTCTGTTGGTGGACCATCAAAATAAAGTGTTGGCAGATATTAACTAACCAGACAGTTTACTAATACTCTAATGACTGCTAGTTGACATGTAGTTGCAAAGTAACTCATAGTTAGTAGAATGTCTAAAGTGGACCATCGAAATAAAGCGTCACTGATATTTTCTTGTAGAGTTTCTCTTAAGAACGTTTGTCACCAAGTGCTTCGAGAGCAGATCAGATCTCACAAAGACTGAACTACAAAACAATAATACGTGGAGCACCTACATATCAGGAGATCCGGCCACGGCTGATGAATAGTAGCCCATTATTTCTGTCCCTGTGCCGGTGCACCTGTGTATACATCTGTCTGCAATCTCTCTGTCTCTGTTTTGCTGTGCTCCCAGGAGTGGTCATTAGAACCAATAGAAAGTGCATGACTTTGTATCCAGTATTCATGGGAGATTTGCGTTTGTGAGTGTGATTGGGGACGAGGTTTACAACAAAAAAGAAACACATGTTCCCAATAATGAGCAGACATTTGCGAAGAACCCACACAGTATTTTTCAGCAGCAAACTCTACATTTTATATATATATTCTAACTTCAGAATATTTTTATGTGCCATCCAGTCTTCGCACATCATTCTTCAGAGTTTAAATCATTGATCCACCTCGTTTTGTACAGTTATATTGGGCAGTATGCATATTGTGTCTGGACTTGTTGAGCAAAATATGTCATTACAGCAAAGATAAATTCATACCTGGATTGAAAATAAATTTACCCATAACTCCTGTTTCTTTTTCTAGGGAACTGAATGGAAACAACCTCACTCGCATCAACAGAAATGACTTTTCTGGACTCAAGTATCTTCGAGTTCTGTGAGTTGTTCAACATTTATACATACTTCACATTTTGTATATAAATATGTGATAATCATCTTCAGATGCTTCAGAATAAGAGCAGATGCTTCTATTGCATGAGTCCGGTTTTTGTGTTGATTTCTTTCTTTCTTTCTTTCCAAGGGAACTCTCTTCACAGATATTACAGTATTCATATTTTAGGTCCAAATATGCACCATGAAACTATTTAATATTTTGGCTTTTATAAAAACAAAAACACTGGAGTGAACCTGTTTGGAAAACAATGCCACAAACGGCACTTTAAATCAACTCTATGAAGATGATTTAAGCAGTTTATAGCTAGACTTTGAGGATTTGGTTCAGTGTATATTAACAGAATATCTCCCTCCTCATGTTATTATGAATTACTTCACAGCCAAATTTGGCCAGTTTAAGCCTTTAAGCATATTATAATTGATTGGCATTGATGTTATTGTCTGTATAGTTCTGTCAGTGTGAAGCCGCTGCTGATTGTGAGTGATTATGGAGTGAAACAGGTCTAAAGCGGAATGAAGATTCCAGAGCTTCCTCTTCACTGGCTTCTGTCTTCATGCTCCACTCCCTCAAACCTTTCCTCAGATCTCGCCTGCTGGCGATTTAAAGGAATAATTCACCCAGAAATTTCCTGTTTATTTACTCACCCCGAGGCCATCCAAGATGTGTATGACTTTGTTTCCTCAGCCAAAGAGAAATTAAGCTTTTGGAGGGAAACATTCCAGGGTTTTTCTCCATTTATTGCAAGTTAATGCTCAACATTGACCATTTTTGGTCCAAAATTCATTCCATCCTTCAAAGGGCTCCACACAACCCCAGCCGACAAATAAGGAAAGATTTTAATTTTTGAGTGAACTATCCCTTTAAGTCATTTCCTGTTATTTGGCCTTTTTGAACAGGCAGCTGATGGAGAACCAGATTGGAACGGTGGAGCGCGGAGCGTTCGATGACATGAAGGAGCTGGAGAGACTGTAAGTGTTCTGGATTCAACATTAGTTCGCTATCAGGAGAAATAGTGCCTAATCTATAATTCATGTAAATTATTTCAGGCTACAAACATTCAATTACATAAATTATATATTTTCAATTTGAAATGGCAAAATTGGACAGAAAAGGGCTATATTCTACATTTTCCCATGGTTATTAAGCTACGACTCAAGTTTTTAGGAATTTGAACCAAGCAAATTGACACGAAGCACCATCTAACCTTTACTTGAAGGTGCAGTAAGCGATAAAACAAACACACCTCTACCCAAAAGGATCACACCCTTATCTTTATAGCTTCTCCCACAAATCCACTAACACGTTATGCTACACAGGCCCCTCCCCCCTAATGAGTGGACACACCCCTTTCTGCTGATTGGCTACAGGTGTTTTTTGGTGCTGATCCACTTTCAACAGCTTTTCTCAGAAAACACCTTTAACAAACACATACATTGTAAGAGTATCACTAACACTGATTAATAAACAGCACGAGGTTATAAGAATTATTAAAAATACAGTTAATACAGCCACCACAGTCATCAAAAATACAGAACTGGTGGTATTTTGGGTTAAGGTTATGGAGCATGAACTGGTAATGAAACATATGAACACTGATCCTGATGAACAGAATGAAAATCATACCTGCATGCAAATCCTTCCTGGCTAAAACACAACTTACCGCTTACGTAATTTTTTGGTACTTTTTGGTCTAGAGACAGTTTTTGAAGCTGAGCACGGCGCGAGACGCTGCAAAAGACGCGAGAGCAATGGTCAAACGCATCTGCCTAGCGTGTGCTTTATTAAAAACAAAGACTTTGCAGAAGAGTCAACAGTTTTTATGCACGTTTTTTAAAATAAAAGTCTCGCATGAGAAGAACATTTAGGCCTGGTTTCACAGACAGGGCTTGGATTAAGCCAGGATTAGGCCTGGAAGTGGGACATTTCAGTAGCTTTTATAAACCTGCCTTAGAAACAAACATTACTGCTGTGCGTCTTGAGACAAAACAATGGCACTGACATATTTTAAGATATGCTTTCAGTTAAAAAAAAAGCGTTTTAGTCTGGGACTACCTTAAGCCTTGTCTGTGAAACCGGGGGGATAGAATCCTTGATTCTGATTGGTTGAGCCGCGTTTGAACCCTCTACAATCATACACATGTGACCTCATATTTCACATGAGCCAGAGGTTCCCAGGTTTAAATAGTTTCTTCACGATATTTCGGGAAGTTTTGTTTTGTCATTGTGTAAGGCATCTTATTCCCCTGTTGTAACTGAGGTCAGGTGTTCAAGGGCATCTGAATCATCAGTTTTCCATCATTAACATGAGTTTGCTGATCACATGTATTCCTACAGTCTGTGAACGAGTGTTTGTTTCTTCTTTTCTCAAAGACGTCTGAACAGAAACCAGCTTCACCAGCTTCCAGAGCTTCTGTTTCAGAAGAACGCGGCTCTGTCCAGACTGTAAGTCCCTGTTTTCTGCTGTTTTCCTGTTGGAACTGGTATGATGTATTGATGGTTCATGTTGCCTGATGTGTTTGGAAAATCACGCAATGAGTCCTCATTCACATCTTATCAATGCGGTGTCACCCGACGTTTACAAAAGCGCTCTCTGACTTTTCATGTCTGACAGTGGGATTGTATTTTGAGTGATTTTGGTAGAAGGATGGATGATTTTTCTGTCATGCATGTTAGATTGGCTTTAAATCAGTTTAATGTTTAATGCAGTTTTACTATTGATATTCAGATTTTTAGTTGATTTATTCCTGTGATCAAAGCTGAATTTATCATCATTACTCCAGTCTTCAGTGTCAAAACATCCAGAAATCAGAATTTGATTCTTCCCTTAAAATGAGCAGCGCCGTGTTTCATGTACTAATTGCTGAGGTTTTTGTGTGACTTTTTAAGCTGGTTTTGTCTTCATGTGTTCACACAACAAGCGTTTTGCTTTCCGTCTGTGCTTATAGAAAGCATGAGATAAAACCATGTTTAAAACCATGTAAATAAAGGGAACAGTACGCCTATATATGAACGTTTTAAGTTGTCTTATTATAAACATCGGTTTGAAATATCCAAAGAGAATCAAGTTCATTGATCCGTGTCGGATTGCTGTATAGTTAGTGAGTGTTTCTGAGAGCGAGTTTGCATGGATGTTTCTGGCAGATTTCAGCAAAGAGACGCTCTGCAGTCTGATCATCACTCTTTGTTCCTGCTTCCAGCCGTTCAAGGTGGATCTTTATGTTGTTGCTGTTTTTTAATGATTTACGCCACAGAGACTCCACAAACCCATCTGAGGGAAGCCAGAGAGACATTTCTAAAAACATGCTGAAATATTCAGAACGAGTGGGACGTGGAAATGAACAACAGGGAGAGAGAGAGAGATGAAAAGAGGACAAACACAGACAGAATTCTCCATGTATGTACAAGCGATTCTATATTTCGCTGTCATCCATTATTCATAGGCAGGAGAGGCTGTGTGAAATATTCACAATGAAGAGCCGTCAGCAGGAGTGACGTTTCAGTGTTTGGGAGACGGAGAAACAGCCTCCCTCTGGGCCGACGCTGCACAACCGGCTCTTTCTCATAATAACCTGCCCTGTTAAACACGCACTTCCAGAAATGATGGATTGATATGACATGCAGAAGTCATTACACCGTTTTCTGGGGGGGGGGGGGGGGAGTAAGCGATTGAGAATTGTTGGCAGTGCAGACATCTTTATTCAGTGAGACACGGGGAAAAAAGACGACTGCTCCATTTCCTACAAGCCCGAGAGCTGGATTGTATTGAATTGATATTAAAATTAAAATTAAATATATAAATAACAGCTTTAGAATATATGTGAATCTATATAAATTATTCATTAAATAGATTTACTTGTAGTAAAATAGTCAGATTTGTGGCAAGCCCAAACTCTTGCTGTTGTTTTCTGGCTCTACTAGAGCAGGTTTTCCTGCTTGAATGTTGATTATTCCTCATATTCCTCATATTGCGGCTCCTCTCTTCCCAGTCTGTCAGTAACGCTCTGTTTAGTTCCTGTCTCTATGAAGCCCCTCCCTCTGAAAAGCACACTGTGCTCTGATTGGTCAGCTGGAGCAGTGTGTTGTGATTGGTGTTTGGGAAAAAATACTAAGAGAACCAACGGCGCTGAAAAAGTGGGCGGGCACTAAAGCACTCCATTGTTTCTGAAGTCAGGGCAAATTATGTTTTACATTTTGGATAGAATCTCCTCGTAATTAGAGGACGTGTTGCTCTGTCTCTTTCACTGTACTCCCATATTTTGTTGTTGTTTAAAGGGTTCATAACACACACAGTTTCTGCCAGTCTCGTGTTAATCTTGAGTATCTATAGAGTAGTGTTGATCCTTCATATCTCCCAAGAGTCTTTAGTTTTATCAGATTTATAAAAGACAGATGCACTGTACCGATTCTTTCAGAAAACAGACGAGCTCGTGGAGGTGCAGTGGGCGGAGCTAAAGAGAGCACACACACACACTTTTGTTTTTCGTGGTCTAAACACAAAATGCCAGAGCCGCCGACTGCTCCCGTAACCCGAACGAAGCTCGTTGATGGACACGCTCTTGCTCTGGGTGATGTGTGTGTGTGTGTGTGTGTGTGCTCATCCGAGAGAAGCGCCCATACAAGGAATTCCGCCCTTTATGACGTCATACAGGGCCATACGAAACACTTTTTTTTTATTTACTTTGTCCATGTTTAGCATGAGAATCAACTCTTTAACAGTGTAAATAAGTCAGAATGCAGGAAATAGCTTTAGACCCCAGCTGTAATCTGTGTTTAGCACCAAATGACATTCAAGTTCATTTAGCTTTTCTGTTGTTTCAGTCAAACAAGTCAGATAATTGTCTTTTAGTCAGTCATAAACTCTGGAACAAACCCGTTAATAGCAAGCACCGTGAGACAGCTGAACTCAACAAAAGAGTTTGTTCAACATGCTTTGTGCAACACTGGACAAAAAGTCACCTTGTACAGTGTGATCAAAGCAGTCAGACCACAGAGAAAATGACACGTAACATGTAAAACAGGTGTTTGTGGACGTCGTAAAGAAACGGCTGTTAACATCTTGCTAACTGTAGTGTGATTTTCAGCGGGTAAAGCATGTGGGAGGCTGGCAGCGACTACAGGTGAACCCTGCAGAGATCGACGCACACCGCTTTCCCCGGCTGCGGGAATAACTGTGCCCTTGTTCTTGGCCCAGTTAGACAGGAAAGCAGTGGCTTTGACTCAATGCACCGCTTTGAATGTATGGCAGCGACTGAAGAACGCATGCTATTCTCCCAAACCGACTAAATGTGTTTGGTCTAAATATTGTGATATGAGATCCCGTCTCTGTGCTGTACGTGCCGAAGCGCTCGCATCCCCTGCAGCTCGGAGATGATAAAGACTGGACGTGTTCGCAGAGGTTAGATTGTGTGCTATACTCGGCTACTGTTCATATAGAGCTGGAATGAATCCAGGGGGAAGTTTCCACGGGCGACTCGCTTTCAGAAATCTCTAAAGGTAAAAGATACTTGAGTCTGCCTTCTTGGCTGAGACTGGAGAAATCTCTTTAGTGCCTTGGATGAAATTATGGCAGGCTTCCAATTATAAAAATCATTCCTTCCGAGTTGCACAAAACACGTCTCTGTTTTACACATTAGTATGTAGATCTGCGCTGATTGCAAAAAGCGTGTATGCGGTTTATCCATGGTGAGGTCACAGGCAGGAATGGGAATGGTATAGAAGGGTTCGTTAGCAACTCTATTAACTCTTTCCCCACCATTGATTTTCCGTCATTTATGGCACAACGCTTCCTCGCCATCCATGAGTTTTTCCGGCTGTGGGGCTTTGGGGCTTTGGGGGTCTCAGTCTACTTCATCTGTCATCCATCATCACTATGAATCTCATCCTAAAGTCTTTGACAAAAACACGTTTTTCTCAGCTTTTTGTTCGAAATGTTGTTTCTTCATGAAACTCATTCAAGTGTTGTTAAAACAGAAAGCGTGCAGCTAGAAGGGAATATTCATCTTTATTCTTTATTTTAAATGCATTCACTTCATCAGGAACCCAGAACATGAATGCGATGTTTGCATTTGCTTAAGTAGATTGACTACGAGAAGTAAGAATTGTCCTACTTGACAGCTCTTTTTTGGCCGCCGACTCTCGTCTACATTCAAGGCGTGTTGTTTGGCTTCTCAAATGAGCCAAGAGTGTCACCGAACGCATAAGCAACACGGTTCCCGGTCCATTCGTCACTGAGACGGGAATGACCTGGGACTTTGTGGAAGGCGTATTCCCAGTTGAAATAAAGTGTAAACTGAATGATTTATAGAGGACAGTCTCTGCGTTACCTACAACTGTCCTTCCTTCATCCTCTCTTCCCTAAACCAAACGCATGTTTGTTTCACTATATTAGTGAAGACATCTCACACACTTCCATTGTTTTTCCATCAGATTATTGCTATTTTCTACCTCCTAACTAGTGAGGTCCTGCTCATTGGTGAACTAGTCGAACAGGTTTCACTATATTACTGAGGAATAGTCATGATGTTTTGGAGGTATATTCAAACCTGTACACACACACACACACACACATTTTGGTGTTTGTGAGGTTTTGTGAATATCTGCATCACACTGATTTTGTTGATCTTCACTGAGCCAAATGATGGACTTAAATGGATTGTGCCTTCATGCATTGAACTACTTCTTGTGTTAAAGAGCTTATGAAAATGTCTGTTAATACATTTGGTGACTGATTGGATCAATTGTCAAAATGTGATTCTGTGGCTGGCATTAAGATGCGTTTCGGCCGATCGGATCACAAGTGCATGACCTTAAATACAGGTGTAAAGCGTTTTGAGCTTGTCCACTGTCGTCCACTTCCAGAGGAAGTGAAACACGCATCAGACCGGATTGCTTTCATAGTGTAGACGCTCATGTGGTCAAATGTGTCCGAACAGCCTAATCTCGCTGACTGACCTAACGCGTAACATTAATGGAATCGCACTAGCCAGACGGGATTAAAACTCTCGGCTGGAGACCCAAGTTTAGTTTGAAGATGAAAAACATCCCAAGCTCAATGTCATCTCTCCATTCCTGATTTCTACACACACTCACAGCGTTCGGCTGGTCTTGAGTCTGTCAGAGCAGAAACTAAAGCTGAAAACTAAAGTTTATTTTGTCCATTAGATCTTAAGATCTGAAAAAGCCCATACCCGCACCTCGAAGAAATCAGGACAGAAGTGGTCGAAAGTGGACAAAAGAGACGGATTAAAACACCAGGTGTAAACGGGAATGAGTCACCCTCGTCTAACTCTCATTAGATTACTGGTAGACTGTAAGGTTAGGGTTAGTAGAAAAAGTTGATGTGCTTACTTCTAGTCAGTTGAAAGTCTGTTGGCGAACTATCAAAATAAAGTGTTATATTAAGCACACAGTCTACAATACTCTAATGACTGCTAGTTGCCATGTAGTTGCAAAGTTACTAAAAATCTAAATAAAGTTTTATCCCAAAATTTTTCATATATCCATATACAGACAATAAACAAGGTTCAGAAATGGGAATGTGTGTGTATGCGAATGCGACGTTGCAACGGTTGCACACTTGATGAGATGTTGCAGTTGTTGTTTGTGTTTGGACTACACTATAGGCAAGAGCCTTCAGGGCAAGTGTTGCTGTAGACAAGATTACAACATTTTATACACCCAGTATTCACCTCCATCAATCCAGTTAGCATCTCCTCATTACCATATTCAAGGGTCCGTCATTCCATGGGCTCAGGTCAGTTTTAGGCAGGGATATACAGTATATTATCCAAGGGATATTCATGAATAAGGAATGACTCCAGTATTGCTTTTCAATGTATGGTGAAAGGTACAGAAGAGATAGTCAGTGGACTTGGTGAATAAAATTAGCTTTACACTGTGAAATTGTTGCTGCTTGAATTTGTTGGTCTTGTTTGGTTCTTTTGGAAGTTAGTGTTGAAATTGCCCAGAACTTTTAGCAGAATAAAGAGTTGCTTATCCTGCCATGTCCATTACATCTGTGTCCATTTTATCTACTGGTTAATTTGTGGAGCAGTCGTATTCTTGCTTCAGTTCATAAATCTTCTTTCACTAGATATCCCATGTGTACTAGAGCATCAAGATTTCTTACATGATCCCTTAACTCACTGGGAAGAGTCTTTTTTTGACTAAAGTGGACTTAGTAAAGTTAGTTTACATGTCATTATCTATAGATAATAGAATGTCTAATGTGGATTATCGAAATAAAGTGTAACCCATTTGGGTTTATTTCAGCTACATTTTGTGTAATTGTATATTTTTGCGTGCACAGCCTGTTTGTCTTATTGATTTAGACAGATTTTATGAAACAAAGGATGCAAGAAGTGGGAAAAACGTCTTGAGAAGAACATGATGATTTCAGTTTCAGAACATTATATTTCTATATATTTTCTATTATATTTGTATTATTTATTTATTTATTATTTTAATCAGGGACAATACACATCAATAATACATAAAAATATGTAAAAAGCGCCCGATTTAGCCAACACTGGTCCCTTGGCAGGTTGACGTTCAGGACAGGGACAAGACAGAACAAAAGAAACGAAAATACTAGACCAAAATGTCTATAAATGATCACAATTTTGATTTAACAGTAACCATTTTTCAAGCTTTTTTGAGAAACCACAATGACCTGTTATGTGTTTTAATTCTTTCAGCTCCGTTGGAAGTCTATTCCACTCATGTGTTCCTCTGGAAGCAAAAGTAGTTCTTTACTTTACAAAAGGAGTTTAATTAAACTCTTCATGGCTTTAAAACAATAACTGTAGACTTTTCCAAATGGAAGAAGTGAAGGAGACAACACACAAACTGTGGGTAGTGAAATAACATGTCCATCTTTTTGTTCTTTTAGGTTCAAATTGTATAATTATGTACAAGGGAAAGCTTTAGGTCCTGTAACGGACCCTCATTTCTAAGTTCTGGGTGTTTTACTGGACAGCGCTTTAAAGCTTGATAGGCAAGTTAATCAAGTTGTAAAGTCGAGTTTTTATCAATTGCAAGTCCTGGTAAAAACAAAGTCCTTTCTCTCCTTTAATAATTTTGAAAGGCTTTTATCACCACTAGGCAACCACTTGACTACTGCAACTCTCTCTATTTGGGGATTAGTCAATCTTCTTTAACCCGCCTTCAAATTGTTCAAAATGCGGCTGCCAGATTTCCAACGGGAGCTCGCAAATGTGAACACATCACCCCTGCTTTACGGTCCCTACACTGGATGCCTTTACGCCACAGAATTGATTTTAAAGTGCCCATCTTTAGCTGGGTTAGCTCCCCAATACCTCTCTGACCTGCCGATTGAACATCACCCAGGGAGAGCCCTTAGGACTGCCAATCAGAGGCTCTTAGGGGTCCCTAAAACTAGGCTAAAGTCTAGGGGTGTTTCTCCGGGGCTGATCCCACATTATCCATTTAAATCAAAGTTAAAATCATTTTTATTTGATTTGGCTTATAATTCTGTCCTGCGTGATTTGTTGTTGTACTCGTGGCTTGTCTTTGTCCGTGTCTGAATTTTATTCTATGATTATTTATTTTTTAACAGCTCATTGGTCAATGGCAGTTGTTTTTAATTGTGCTATATAAATAAATTGAATTTGAAATTTTTTTTTTCGGAATGTTCAAAACATCCATTTTATTAAATGTTTTGCGTTTGTGCAAAGGTTAAGGGAACATTCCATTTTGCAAACATTATGGGAACGTTCTGAAACAAGTAGCAACATTTAAAAAACCTTAGAGAAAAGTTCAGGAAAATATATGCTAAATAATGCTTTTGTGCTAACGTTTTGAGAACATTATTAAAGACCAGATAACTTTGAACAAACATTTACTAAATGTTACTGAAAAAACGCTTCTTCATAACTCAATGTTAGTCAAAGTTCTGAGAACGTTCCCCGTTAGCTGGAAAGTCACATTTTCAAATATATTTCATGCCAGCTACTTCTGTAAATAGTTTATGTATGCTTTTACAAAGAAGATGTGCTGTTAGAAAACTGAAATAGCATAAATCACAAGTGCTATTGTTTAAGAAAAGCAGACTATACAGATGCAGCTGCAGAAATGAAGACGTGTAGAGGAGAATCTGGGGTTAGATGTGTAAGAGCCTTGTTTCTAAGTCAGTGCGATGCCACCTCTCGTCTGAGTGAAAGAGACTGGCCTTTCCTCGCGCCATGGGCTTTCCCAGGCTGCCATTGTTCTCGGTCTCCAAGTGATAGGCCTTGCAATGTCACCAAGGAGATCGGGGACCTGCATGTTTGATTTTGGGTCAGGCGTGATAAAGAATGGCACAATGGGGCCTGGCATGTCCTGAAACTCCTCTGCCATTTACTAGCCCATTCTTCCCCCCTCGCGTCCTTCAAGGCCCTTATTATGAAGACTAGAAAAGAGCGTCAGACTAGTAGAAGATCGGTTAGACCACCACAATCATTTAAAGCGTGATTAGTGTCACTGAAGAAGCACAGACTGAGGATCTTTGTGATTGTGGACTTGCTCATATTCTGTTTTCAACATAATTAGGTAAAACTTTAACAATAAGGTTTCATTAGTTAATGCATTGAGTGCAAAATGCTTAGACTTCAAACCAGTTGTAATCAATCACTTTATGATGTACAGCGATTGTAATTCTGTCCTGTGTGCATTCATTAGGTCTGCAACCAAAGGAGCTCAAGCACTCAAGGCTAAACCGTAACTGCATAGCCTTTATCATCACACTTTGGCCTTAGTTCAACATATTGAAACAGTGCAAGTAACGAGTGATCTGGTTTGAGAAACGTCACTGTAAAGCTCTGTGCATTGTTAATTCTTATGACCTTTAAGAGTGTCACTGTAATCGCCATATAAATTCCTGTTCTGTTTCTCAGCCTTCTGTTTATTGTCTGTATATGAATATACAGAAGCTGGGCTGATTCAGAAAAGGCCTGTCATCAACACAGTCATGCATCAGCTGGACACTAAATAGTGCAGAAGGAAACTATTTTACACATACTGTACATGTGCCTTCGTATAAAATCTTAGCCAATATTTATGTATCTGTTTGTCATGTTAATTGAATATTTACTCTGGTCCACTTTAGTTGAAATGCACTATATTGCCAAAAGTATTGGGCCGCCCCTCCAAATCCCTGAGTTCAGGTGTTCAATCACTTCATGGCCACAGGTGTATAAATCAAGCACTAGGCATGCAGACGCTTCTACAAACATTTGTGAAAGAATGGGTCGCTCTCAGGAGCTCAGTGAACTCAAGCGTGGTACCGTGATAGGTTGCCACCTGTGCAATAAGTCCATTCCTGACATTTCCTCACTACTAAATATTCCACGCTCAACTGTTAGTGGGATTATAACAAAGTGGAAGCAATTGGGAACAACAGCAACTCAGCCATGAAGTGATAGGCCACGTAAAATCACAGAGCGGGGTCAGCGCATGCTGAGGGTCACAGTGCGCAGAAGACGCCAACTTTCTGCAGAGTCAATAGCTACAGACCTCCAAACTTCTGTGGCCTTCAGATGAGCTCAAGAACAGTGTGTAGAGAGCTTCATGGAATGGGTTTCCATGGCCGAGCAGCTCATCCAAGCCTTACATCACCAAGAGCAATGCAAAGCGTGGGATGCAGTGGGGTAAAGCACGCCGCCACTGGACTCTAGAGCAGTGAGACGTGTTCTCTGGAGTGACCAATCACGCTTCTCTGTCTGCCAATCCCATGGACGAGTCTGGGTTTGGCGGTTGCCAGGAGAACGGGACTTGTCTGACTGCATTGTGCCAAGTGTAAAGTTTGGTGGAGGGGGGATTATGGGGTGGGGTTGTTTTTCAGGGGTTGGGCTTGGCCCCTTAGTTCCAGTGAAAGGAACTCTTAATGCTTCAGCATACCAAGACATTTTGGACAATTTCATGCTCCCAACTTTGTGGGAACAGTTTGGGGATGGCCCCTTCCTGTCCCAACATGACTGCGCTCCAGTGCACAAAGCGTCGGTCCATAAAGACATGGATGAGTGAGTTTGGTGTGGAGGAACTTGACTGGCCTGCACAGAGTCCTGACCTCATCCCGATAGAACACCTTTGGGATGAATTAGAGCGGAGACTGCAAGCCAGGCCTTCTCGTCCAACATCAGTGCCTGACCTCACAAATGTGCTTCTAGAAGAATGGTCAAAAATTCCCATAAACACACTCCTAAACCTTGTGGAAAGCCTTCCCAGAAGAGTTGAAGCTGTTAAAGCTGCAAAGGGTGGACCAACTCCATATTAAACCCTACGGATTAAGAATGGGATGTCATTAAAGTTCATGTGCATGTACAGGCAGGCGTCACAAAACTTTTGGCAAAACTATTTCTGACATTCTCTGAGCCAAATGGTGGAATTGATTGAAATTTGGAAAGACTTTATTTCAATAGTCCACTTTAGACATTCTACTCACTATGAGTAACTTTGCAACTACATGTCAACTAGCAATCATTAGAGAATTACTAGACTGTTTGTTTAATATCTGCTAACACTTAATTTTGATGGTCCATTTATTCTACTAACCTCATTAGATTAGTTGACCTATCATGTGGCATTGGTTTAATTCAGTGTTTTTTACCTATAAATTTGTATTCTCTGAAATAATATACAAAGGCTTTTCATTGATCAAAATGCATCAGTGTGATTTAAGAAGTGTCCATTTGTCTCTGAGAAACAGTGTTTATTGATTTAAGATAAATATAATGGACTTACAGTCTTGGTAATTTACAGACACTTTGATTACAGTGCTTTTGGGAAACCAAGCCTTTGTTACTACATGACACACCCACAAACAAACATAGAGAATCACCGCCTTTGAGAATCTTACGAGTTTTGAGAACATATTGAGGTCATTTGTTTTTCCCCGAAAATGTTGGTAAATGCATTGGACTAAAACTTACTGACTTTGCACACATAGGATATAACAATATCCCAATTGTTTGGGGTTAATTTTTGTACTTTTTTCTTGTTACATATAGCCAATAAATCTCTTGTTATGCTATATTATCACCAAATATTGGATTCAATCCTTTTGTCAACCTGTTTTCCTTCAGTTAGGACAGGTTTTTGTATTTATTTTTGAAACTGATTGATTGTAGGCCTCATTGATCTGAACGTGTGTTGCATTGGGCAAAGGAGAGGCAGCTTTATAGTTTGTTTTAAATGAGGGTGATCATTGTGCTAGAAAGTATAGTTTCTAACATGTAGAGATACTATACCTTCTCTCAACTCTAAACCTAAAAACCCAACACTAATCAAATCCTTAGCCAAACAAAGAAACTTTCAGATATGCATACAGAAGGTTTGTTGGAGGAACATTGTTTAACAGGCTTTATTATTACTTTATAGCAAAACTGTAAAATATGATTGAATAGTTTAATACAAGAAAGAAGGAACACGCAGAGGAATCAGGAAAAGTCGTGCCTGGTTTGAGATCAAGAAGTGGCGTAATGTTTTGTTCTTGTCAAAAACTCTAATGCGCGAACACTCTCTAAACTCCGACAGTGTGACATCTGTGTAGAATATGCTGGTCTGCTTCATTCATTTTGGATTTGTTACAAAAACGCGTAATGCAGAGGAACATCCTGCCATCAAAGAGTTACAGACGAGGGGTTTAAAATTCTCCACGCTATTATGTTCAGAAAATATGCCTGTGTGAAATGAAGCTGTTCTACAGATGTTACTTATGTGCGCAAAGGACTTTTATAATATACAGACGTTCATTTTCTTTGCTTGTTATCCTGAAGTCTGTTCACTTCACCTGGTCTGTCACCTGTGTTTAATTCTGTGTAGTAGTGCAGGCTAATGCCATTATATTTCTCAGAGTGAAAACAGTAGCGGTCCTAGGACAGAACCTTGAGGGACACCATACATGACACTGAATGATTTTGTGTACTGATTAGAGTATGCAGCTTATTTTGGTAAAGAGCCACACATTTAGTCACAAAAAGCTGTCTGGCAATGTATACTGTTCCTATGTGCTGTTTAGGAGCTTTCTGAGATTAGGGTTAGGGTTCAGTAACATGGGGAAAAAATAAATAAAAATGGATATCTTTGATTCTGATGTCACTAACCTGGCTAACTCGAGCAAATTCGAAAGCAGATTAGGAATCACCTGATGGAGAAATTTACATTCAATGGGTGGACAAAAATGATGTGAGAATAATAAAAAATATCGTTATTCATGATCTAAAGATGAACGAAAGCCTTGTGGGTTTGGAAGGGCCTGAGGGTCAGATGACAGAATTTACATTCATGAGTGAAATATCCCTTCCCAACTCTATAAGGGAAGTCACATCACATCATTGATTCTGCGGGGATAAGTGGCTGGCAGTGTGGTTTTTGGGGTTTCTGTCGCTCATCTACACTGAAAGGGGGATGAAGCTTGTGGTAATAAATAAAGTGTGTTTGGAAATGAGAGCAGCTCTCTGTAGGTTTGCTTTGAGACTGGCTAATCTAGGGCTGCATCGGTGGATGCTGGAGAAATGACACAACTGGAGGTGATTTCACACCAATATCATTGATCTCTTATTTATGGAAGCTCGTTTCTGCCACGGAATAAAAAATAAAATGGTAATTGCGACTTCATGATTCTGAGAAAAAATCTGAAAATTGTGAGTTATAAACTCGGAATTGCAAGAAATAAAGTCAGAATTGTGAGATATAAACTCATAATTGTAAGAAAACATCAGAATCGCAAGAAAAAAGTCATAATTGCGAAATATTAATTTGCGACATAAATTCTGAATGGTGAGGAATAAACTCTTCAGTAATATAATAATTCAGAATTGCGAGGAGTCAGTTGCTACATAAACTCGGAAATATGAGAAACGTCAGAATTGTGACATAAACTTTGAATTGCGAGAATATTTATTCAGAATTGCGAGAAAAAAAGTCAATTGCGACATAAACTTGTAATTGTAAGAAAAAAGTCCGAATTGCGAAATATTAATTCAGAATGGCGGGAAAATACAATTTGCGACAAATTCAGAATTGTGAGGAATAAACTATTATTAATATTAATTTAGAATTGCTGAAAAAATCAATTGCGAGATCTAAATTCACAATTGTAAGAAAAAAGTCAGAATCGAGAGAAAAAGTCAGAATTGCGAGAGAAAAAAGTACAAATTGCGAGATATTAATTTAGAATTGCGAAAAAAAAGCCAATTGCTACATAAACTCGGAATTGTGAAAAAAGGTAAAAATTGCGAGACATTTATTCAGAATTGCGAGAAAAAAGTCAGAACTGTGAGTTGAAGTCACAAATACCTTTTTTAATCTTCCATACTTCAAGCTTCCATACCTCCCCCCCCCACACACACACACTGTTTATGTTTCTTATGTTTCCTTTTCATGCACTGCACTCGACTCATCCTGCGATAAGAAATAAATGTAGGCAGGCAAACAGAGAAGTTAATTGCATCTCATGTGCAAAACAAATATTGGAAATGTCTCTGTGAATCCCTGCATGTTTAGCAGTGTGTTCTGTAATGACCATTTTGCTGCAGTTTCCCCTCTGCAAACACATGAGCGATCCTGCCCTACTTCTGAAGTGTTAGAGAGAGGACAAGGACATGAGTTTGCTCCTAATGTTCCACTTCTCTGAAAGTCTTCACAGACGTAACCTTGATCACACCGCCAGCATGCTCCAGTGATATTAATTACACAGAATGGAAAGTCTTCAAATATTTAGAGACTGTGTTTGGACTCTGTGAGGCTGAGGAATTCCAGCGAGACAACAGCCAGATGACCAAAGAGAATGGCCAATGTTGCTGTCACGCTCGGGCTGATCCGCGTCTCGCTTACACACAGTAAACGGGCTACATAAGAGTCCGAACGGACACTGTTAAAGCCTTGATGGTGTGTATCACGTGACTGACGATATCCAGACACTCAGATTCGCCCTGTAGGATTGCATTATCATTGACTTCTGATGTAATTGCATGGCCGTTTTCAGTGGAGAAGTGCTTGAATGCTGTTATTTCTGCTTTTCCACTAATGGCAGCTTCTATTGCCTGAACCCTACCATCCGACTCTCACTGGATTTGACCATTTTCACCACAAAACAGCCTAATTCATATTCAGAAAGACCATCAAAACATACGGGAAACAGAGTCAGTGAAGTGTGTGTTATGGTGCATTAACCTGTATGCTTTTATATGTTCATGCGAGTGCAAGAATGGGGCACACACTCTCAAAAATGTCACCACGTCTACCCTCCAATTATTCCATTTTACCCATCCCATGCTGCTCGGTAACCCATTGCCTTGTCGCCCTTTCATTCGCCTTTGCAAACATTGAAAGCTAAAGAGGAAAAAGGCAAATCCATGTGCAAATATTAGCCAAGCGACACAAAGGCATTCCTGAGCGGCTCCCTGACTCATCCTTAACCCCTCTCAACACGGCTGCTCTTACTCTGTGCCGTGTGAAGCACGGTTACCTTATTTAAACCTTGTCCATCACACCATCTAAAAACATTGCATGCTATTCTAAGTGTTCGTACATCTCAAAAGCTGATTCCTGAATTGCACGTTTTGCAACGCTTTCAAAGTGAAATGTCCATTGTGTCCGAAACAGATGAACATGAATCTGGAACGGATAAATCTGGCAATGTTTTATCACATCGGTTGTTGTACGTAATGCAGCAGTTCAGACATGAAATATCTGGTGAGTGGTGCTAAAAGTTTAATGCTGTATTGTGTTTGAAAATACATGACACACTAAACTTAACCGATAGCATTAACATAATCAAACGTGACATAAAAACACATTTTAACGCTTCTTTGAGCTCTTTTATGGTGACTTTTATGCTGTACCAGTGAGATACTGAGCAACTTTACTATGTTTAAAAGCCACACAAATGTGATGCAAACATCAAAATGTATTAGTTTACAAATCATGCACTATTGTAAAAGTGTTTTGAGGTCAAAATATAGTGTTGTGCAAGGAACAGCGTGGAAATACGTCTTTATTAGGGGTGTGAAGATACACTTAGCTCATGAGACACTATATTTAATGATGCATGTACATTTAACTTATCATTTAACTAATCTAGGGCTGTCACTAATGATTATTTTGTGGTGATAAAAACAGACCACTTAATACAAATATTACAATTACCATTAAAATGACTTAAAATACATATATAATAACATTGGGGCAATAAAATTTGGTTCAAATAATGTATCAAAAGCAAGTAATCATTTGGTTTTATTGAACAACACTGTTAAAATACATAATGTAATATACATAATAAAAACATAATCAACTTATGTACATTATAAATTATAATAAGAAGCCTGCAGAGGGCGCTGGTGATTGTTGATGTTACACTTCACAGCAGATCAAATCCTTGTTTAATATCGGCCAAACATTTCATTCAAATGTTTACTTAATCTTTAATATTTGGCCTCTTCTGTACGATAGAAATGCTACAACAAGAACGTGCAAACTCAGAGCGAGGGTTTAAACTTTTATTTTGAAATCGAAACAGTTTGCCTATTTAGAGCCATATTGCTGTATTCTCCTGTGTTAGTGTAGGTTTATAAACGATAGCGCTATGCTAGGGGTGTAACGGCACATGCATTCGTCTCAAACCGTTCAGTGCATACAGTCAGACGCTGAATACAGTCGAGAGCCACGCTGTTTGCTAACCGACACAACCGGAAAAAGAGCAGAAGAAGAGACGATCTATTCAGATGACACGAGAGCTTGCTAGTAGCCTATACGCTGAGTTTCCGTTCATTTTTGTGACGCACTCCACAAACTTCACAGAAAGGAAACCGGGACGGCCGAAAGCACATCCTGTTTGATTTCTTTATTTTACAAAAGCACAATGTTTAGTTTATATTGTGGATAAAAACCGACCCTGCACAGTTTCGAATTACGTCTTACTCTTATCTATTATCTGACCATAAATGACGTATTTTAAGTTGTTTGCGCTGTTATAATGAGACTGCATCATTTGGCATTGTGTTGATTTGTGTCGTGGAAGTCTCAGTGATGAAATACGCGTGTCCTGGAGAAGAAAAGAAACGAAATCTAGCCTTGTGGCTTTTTCGTGCAGCCTTTAGAAAATCTAATCATGCAGTTCATGGAAAGCGCCACTTCCGGTATAATCCGCATTTAATTAAAGAATCGTGACATCCCTACACTAATCATCTAATTTACTTCAGTTCCACTCTATTTCAATATCGCGAGATATCGTCACACCCCTAGTATTTACTAATCAATCATTTCCCCCCCGTAATCACAGTTTGCATGGAGTAATTACAGTTGTTTTCCAATGCCTGTGTCGTCTAAATGTCATCGTAACCTTCAGATGAGCGAACACACACACGTCCAGCGGGTGAACTCTTG
>CM077204.1:822500-832500 GCA_039654625.1 Rhinogobio ventralis
TGTGTGTCTCGTCTCTGTGTGTGTGTGTGTGTGAGTGAGTGTGTGTGTGTGTGAGAGAGTGTGTGTGTAAGTGTGTGTGAGTGTGTGGGTGTGTTTGTGTGTGAGAGAGAGAGAGAGTGAGTTTGTTAGAGTGTGTGTGTGTGTGTGTGTGTGTGAGAGAGTGATTGTGAGTGTGTCTGTGTGTCTCGTCTGTGTGTGTGTGTGTGTGTGTGTGTGTGTGAGAGAGTGTGTGTGTGTGAGAAAGAGTGTTTGTGAGTGTGTGAGAGTGTGTGTCTCTCGCCTCTGTGTGTGTGTGTGTATGTGTGTGTGTGAGAGTGAGTGATTGTGAGTGTGTGTATGTGTGTCTCGTCTGTGTGTGTGTGTGTGTGTGAGAGTGAGTGATTGTGAGTGTGTGAGAGAGAGAGTGTTTGTGAGTGAGTGTGTGTGTGTGACTGTGTCTCTCGCCTCTGTGTGTGTGTATGTATGTGTGTATGTGTGTGTGAGTGTGAGTGTTTGTGAGTGTGTGTGTGAGTGTGAGTGTGTGTCTCTCGCCTCTGTGTGTGTGTGTGTGTGTGTGAGTGTGTCTGTGTGAGTGTGTGAGTGTGTTTGTGTGTGTGTACCTGTGTGTCTCTCACCTCTCTGTGTAAGTGAGTGTGTGTGTGTGTGTGTGTGCACACTGATATAGAACCGTGATTAAAGTACTGTAAGGACCTGAGCATGAAGCGGTTTCTCCTGTGTGATCCGAGACGGGCTCTGTGAGGTGTGTTGTGTTTCTCTCATGTCTGTGTGTGTTTGTTTACACACTGCTGACCTTCCGTATGTCCAGGACAGAAAGCAGTTTCTCTTCTGACCCACTGCACGTCAACCTGACTGAACCAATGCTGGTTTTCTTTTTCCTGGGTATTCTTGGATTTGTTTATTTAAGAAGTTATCAATTTTGTAAAGGTTTGGATTCATGTTTACATCTCTTGGAGGGCAAAACCTCAGATATGATCATAACGGGAGTAAATGATGATGAAGAGCTCAGCCGGGCTTCACTGCCGTCTGAATCTGGAGGGAATGAAAGCTATTTGTGTTGTCTCTGTGGTTACTGGACTTCCTCGGGAGGCTTCCGGACCGTTCCCATTCCCTGAGAGAGACTCCATAACTCACAGTCTGCAATAATGAGAGGAAGAGACACATTCCCTTTTCTGTATCATTATTACACACAGCATGTGCTATCAGAACAAGTGTTGCCTCATATTCTGAAAGACCGGAATCTAAAAGTCTCTATAAGAAGAAAATAATATTGAAATAATATTGTGATAATGTAAACTTGTGACATCTGAAGCTTGATCATAAACACTACTACTACACTGATCCTCAGTATCAAACAGACAATACTGGGACACAAAAGGCATTTTATCAAAATACTGTGAATAAAACTAACTTTTATCCATCAAGGACGCATTCAATCGATCTAAAGTGACAGTAAAGCTTTACACTGGAGTCATATTTCACTGATCAGATAAATGAGCAGAAGAGACTCTTTCAGAAAGTTTTGCTGAAACTGCTGAATCCTGTGTGGCCCTGTTCATCACATCCGTTAAGAGCCAGACACTCTAACAAACACACATTAGTTCTGCCTGCTTTAATCGCACACACACACGCACCGCTGTAGTCGTATCAGGGAATGCTCAGTGCTGCTCTTCATAGCCACACCCGTGAAAGCTCGATCAATGTCTGATGAAAGTGAGTGTTGGAGGAGAAAGAGCTGCCCGTGTGTTTTCTCTCATTAGTCTGTTTAGAGATTTGCAATTAGCCTCTTAAACACAAGCGTGTAATCCGCTCAGATTACCCAGAGAGCTTTGTGCTCGGCAGACGATCACTTTAAAGCATGACAACAGGATTTAGGATGGTTTAGCGTCGCCTGTCTTCATGTCGATGTTCAGAAATGCCCTCAGTCTATTCCTGATCCTTTGTTTTGTGCTTCATATCTGAAACAAAGAGTGTTTCATGATGCATAAGCCTTGTTCAATATGCAGCAGTTTCATTTATCTCTTGTTTTTCAGGTCATCATCACAGCTGTTCAGTCTTACACTAGTTCAAACAAAAATGAACATTCTTCCATCGTTTGCGTACGACTTCCTGTCTTGCCTGGCGGCTCGTTCCATGCAAACCGACAAATCATTCTCAAAAGAACAATTCACTCATGAAGCAAATATCTGATGTGCTGAGAAGGGTTAGTTAACAAAAACACACTAGTTTAGGGTTCAGTTCTCAGTCTTATTATCATGCATATTGCTAGGATATTGTCTGTTTATTAGCACGTATAAAGCACATATTAATGCCTTATTCTGCATGATCATATTCTACATCCCTTAATCCACACAATACCTAAACCTAACACTGTAAAAAATGTCAACCTATTTCACTTAAATTCAGTTGAAGTTAAAGCAACTTAAAAGTACAAGTCATTTCAACTCACTATTTACAATTTACATTAAACTGACTTTTTAATGAGTTAAATCTTCTATAACTTAAACTAAAAAGTTGAAATTGCTTAACTTATTTTGATGAGTTAAATTAACTTACAAACATATGTTGTCATAACTTGAACTGTAGTAAAGTGAACTACTTTACTAACTATTAATAAGCAGAAGTTTAATGAGGCAAATGTCGTAGTTAGTAGTGAGAATTGGACCCTAAACTAAAGTGTGACCTCAAAAACTATAAAAAACAAATAAAATACAATTTTAAAAAATTTAATTTCTTTAAATAATAACTGAACTGGAAATAAAAATTAATAAAAGCTACATAGACACAAAAAAAATAATAAAAATGACAACACAATAAAATTACTAAAACTTTAACTAAAATTAAAAATTAAATGGTAAATATAAAAATGTAATAAAAAAAAAAAACAGTATCTTAATGATGCTACACTCAGGCTGGCCGCACGCGTGAAGATTTTGAGCCGTTTTGCGATCGCGGGGCGTGGCCCGATTCTAGGCTTTTTGTCCAACACATCCTCAATTGTGTGGTGTCATAACAAATATTTTACTGCTCCCGATCATTTCAGAGCCTCCACGATCCCAAACATATTTGATATTTCCGACTCTTGATCGGCCGTCTCTGACGTCATACCCGAGATAGCCAATGAGAGCAGGCGTCACCAACCGGATGTTGCTGAAACTTTGGTCTCACGTGAGATCTCATGTCACTGTGAAATCCTAAAATCAACAAGTGTGTGGTTTTGCAGTCCGGCTGAATCATCCAGTGTGTGCGTTCAGAGGATTATAATGCTAAAAATCAGTTGAAACTGTCATATATGTGTAACGATTCACCAGTGTGAGTGCCCCTGATCACCACCAGAGGGCACTCCAACCTGGACTGTCATTCCATCATAGACTACATCACCCATAATCCTTTGCCCGGACTCATCAGCACTCACTGTTTACACCTGTGTCTCATTTACCTCGTTACCTCTGCCTATATCTAGCCTGTTCACCCTGTCATTCTTTGCTAAGTCTTGTTTAGTGTTACACTGCACTTCTGAGCGTTTTCCCTGGTTTCATGTCTCTTGGTTTGTTGGCATTCTTGCTTGTTTGCCTGTTTGGACTGCCTACCTGTGTTTTGACCTTGCCTGTACTTTTGACTACGATTGTGGATTACCCTTCATTAAAGCTGCGTTTGGATCCTCTACCTGTCTCTCGGAGCAGTACGTAACACTATGTCTGTGGTCTCCCACAGTTTTAAAATCGGTTAAGATGTGAAAATCGTCCAGGCCTTACACTGCGCTACTTTTCCATTGATATATTTTATTGTAAACGTGTGTCACATCCACCAGAGGGCACTCCTTCCATCTGCTTAATCTCTTCATGAACTGCATTTCCCATAACCCATTGCCTGGACTCATTATGCTTCATTACTTTCAGCCGTGTCTCATTACCTTAAGGGATAGTTCACGCAAAAATGTAAATGTCATTAATTCCTCTCCCTCATGTCGTTCCAAACCCATAAGACCTTCGTTTAGACTAGCACAGGCTAGAACAACATTTTTGAATAAAGTCATTATTTTTGCTCTCATCGCTTAATTAAATTAAGGTTGAACCACTGAAAATATCTTAATTTGTATTCTGAAGATGAACGAAGGTCTTACGGGTTTGGAACGACATGAGGGAGAGGAATTCATGACAATTTACATTTATGGGTGAACCATCCCTTTAACCCAGCCTTTATAAGCCCTGTGTTTTCAATCCTTCTTTGCGAAGTCTTGTATGTTGTTACTCTGCGTTTCTGAGTGTTATCCTGGTCTCCTGTGTCTTGGTTCTCTGGTTCTCTGCCCGTATTCTGGATTACCCTTTTGCCTGTGTTTTCTGCCCTGTTGCTCTTTTGGATTGTTCGCCTGTGTGTTTGACATTTTGCTCGTTATATGGATTATGATTTTGGATTGTCCCATTAAAGCTGCATTTGAATCATCAACCCAAGTCTCGGTGACTAGTGTATATAAGAAAAGTGCGTACGCCACATGGGCATCTGTTATGATACGTCTATTTGGGTGATTGTGTCCGTTGTTAAGCTTGAAAGCCTCAGCTTGAGAAAGTGTTTGAGGACCGGCGGACACTTCCTCAAATCCATCATCATGTACTCGCTTTCTGAAGCATTGAGTTTAACACCAGGACACAAAAGCATCCAGGAATGAGCCATGGCCATCCTTCTCTTCTCACAGCAAACTAGCGACTCCTAGGCATTTTTTCAACTCAAAACACGTACCAATTCACTGCAGCTTCCAGCTGAACAACAAATTTCACTTTTCACACATTATGATTGGGGCAAATTATCAATTAATATAGTCTTATTTTCACGCAGTTCCTTACAACATGCTATGTTATGAGCTCAAAACATTTTTACAATAGTGCATGATTTGTAAGATAATATTTGCGTCACATAATCAGCTCCATTTGTGGCTTTTCTGATGTAGTAAACTTGCTCAGTAGCTCATCTGATACAGCAGTGCTAGTGATGCAAATAACGATAAAAGAGCTCAAAGACTTAAAGAAGCAAGCGAGTTGCATTTTTAGGTCACATTTGTTTAGTCTAGGTGATACATATTTTTGCACACTGGACATACGTATATAAAAAGTATATATACTGGAGACACTGGAGCTGCATTTCCCAAAGCCATTGTATTGGCACTGATAGTCTGTACGATCTGCTCAGGCTTGCAATGCATTTGGGAAATGCAGCTCCAGTGTCTCCCGGGAATACAATGGAGTTCTTATAAACATTGATTGTCACTAATTGTCAACGAACAATGAGTAAGATCAGTTTTATAAAAATGATTCATCTGAACACCTGATGTCAAAACAGAGTGTGTGTGGATAACAGTTTCTGAGTAATCTCTATATTCCTATGATGCATTAATTATGAGTCTCTCATGAACATTTTGAGAACATTTTGTTGAATTCAGAAGTGGTTAACTCAAGTGTATCTAGTTTCGTACTGACTGCTGCGTCAATGCCATTATGTATGTGTATTATGTAATGTAATTATGTTGGCCTGACGAAGTCATCCGTCCATCTGTCCGTCCAGAACATGTAAACAACATTTCATTGACTTCTTTGAGTAAAATCTTCACATTTTTAAAAGTTACTTTCAGACAAGCCAACATCAAAGTTTGTCATACATCTAGCTCATTCTATATGTTTTCTTTTTACAGAGACTTGAGTGAGAACTTCATCCAGGCGATTCCCCGAAAGGCCTTCAGAGGAGCCACGGACATCAAGAACCTGTGAGACTCGTGACACCACAGCACAGCACAAGAGATCAGAGATCAGACTCGAGCGTTTGCTAAACATCATTTCACTCTGTTTTAACAGTCAGTTAGACAAGAATCACATCAGCTGCATCGAGGACGGCGCTTTCCGTGCGTTACGTGGGCTTGAAGTTTTGTGAGTATAAAAACATACACAGTTAAACACACCAACTAATCAACCAATCAAGCATTAATCTGTGGTAAATTAAAATGTGACGTATGCTTGTACTTTTGCGTAGACACACATTATTAATGTCCTGACAGCATGTTAAAACATCAGCATTTTACTTGCAACTATATGGATGGACGAATGTTCATGATTTCCTTTATGATCATAGACTATTGAATTCATCAGTAAGTCAAACAGGTTAAATCAGTGACATTAATTAAATAATTGAATGCTATTATATTTAACACACTTACCTAAACTGACATTACAAGAGTTCAATCCTGTTCTGTGTGATTTCACAATTCAGCTCGTTCTGAAGCTTTTCTTGACTAAACGAAACAATCTGTCATCGGTTAGTCATTGCTTAATCACCTAATCTTCTTGTTTTTGCTTTTGCCATTTGTCAGACAAATGCAACATGAAAGTTTGTGTTTAGTTTTAGTCATTGTTTTCATTGTCTGTTCTAGTCATTCATTTGTTGCCATAGTCCCTGATTAGCGTCACACCTGTTCCCTGTTCCTTTGATTACCTTCCTCGTGTATTTAAGCCTTCAGTCTTCCTCGGTTCTTTGTCTCGTGTTAATGTTACGTTGTGTATGTGTAGTGTTCTCTTCATGTTCATTAAAAGTATTATGACTATTGGTTCGTCCCACGGCACTCATCATCTTTGGATTATCAACACACCCAACCACCGACAGAACGAGAGACCTAGGAAAGGATTTTTTACGGCGAATTAATAACTCTAGACATGCCCGCAGTTCTCCTCCTGCTGGAACAGGGGGATCGCTTCCTCGAGGGTCACAAAAGGAACGTTCTCAGCCTGCCGTGCCTTACTCACTACCCCGACCAAGCGACCGTGCCTTACTCACTACCCCGACCAAGCGAGATGAGGTACAGACGCAGAGCTGGGTTACAGAGGATTTGTTATATTATAAACTGGATAAGGAGGTGTTTCCTGTGCTATAGTCACCATTGGTCCCATTCAATTCCAAGTCGTCACTGGTTATGACCAGCATTGAGGGCGTTTTTTTACACTGGGCACGTTTGCTGCGGTCCGAGTCCAAGCACGATTGTTCCTGGTGCCGCCCGCAGCGTCGGTCTGGTTTCACACTCAACTTGATTCTGTTGAACCCTGGTGCATTTGCGTTCATCTTACGCACGGGCATGATAGAAAACAGAACACGGGTCAATATATTGTGTTTTTTTATTAATTTGGTGCTATTATGCGCAGCTGAGTAAACGGCACTTGGGTTTACTGTATGTGTGTCGCATAAGGCGGCTTTCTGCTGCTTGCAAACAGACTCTTTTGAGGAGACAGTGGATTGCCATTCATTTGCCGCCCTGATTGCATTCGCAATGCTCGCGCCACAGTTAGAGTGCAACCGCACTCAGACCACCTCCTTCAGCTAGTCTCGGGTTCGGTACCTCAGTGCGTACCCGGGTCCGCATGACAGCTTTCACAATAGCAATTTTTAATGCGAACCGTGCCCCATTTCTAACTAAACTGCCAGTGTAAAACCTCCCTGAGTCTTCATTGCCCAGCTCCAAGTCTCATTCATCACAGGTGGTCCTGCCCAGCCTTCCTCTCCCTCCTCCACTGTCTAAGCTATCCTGTTTCTCAGCCTCATCTTCGCTGTCTCCTTTCAGCCCCTCGGCTCCTCCAGTGGTTCAGTTCTGCTGCACGGATCCGCCTGGGGCTTCTCAGTCATCAGCTTCGCCTTGGCTCATGGATTCCGCAGCTCCAACCCTCCAAGCCCCGGACTCCACCTCAGCCCTCTGACCCTTTGGCCCCACCTTGGCTCAACGCTCCTTCGGCTCCACCATGGACTGCTATCCCTAAGGCTCTGCCAGGCTCCCTTGTCCCTCTTGCTGCACCTTGGTCCTTCGTTGCCACCGTCTCCGCCCTGGTTTGCCAAGCTCACGCCTCCACCTCGGTCACGCCCACCTGCAGCTCCACCGTGGCCCTCCAGGCCTTCGGCGTCACCCTGGCTCTTCGGCTCTTCCTTTGTCTCCACCGTCTCCACCTCAGTCACTCGTCTCCCTGAGTCTGTCTGGCCTCTCCACCAAGGCTCCACCATGGACCTTCTTTTTGTCTTGGCTCTAGGTCCTCTTTCTGTTCCTCCTGTCTATGATCTGGTTCCTCCTGTCTCCACCCTGGCTTTTCCCACCTTTATCTCCTTCCGGTCATCATCTCTTCTGTGTCTTCCTCAGTCTGATCCTCGTCCTCCTCCCTCCCTCTTCAGTTTAAACCATTTTACAGTGAAAGGATGCGCTTTCTGGGGAATGAGGGGTTATGTCACGATCAAGTTTTATTCACTGTCTTGTTTAATTTAAGAACTTGCTATTTTAACACACACACACACACAAAAATTTGGATATGAGTTGAAAAGGTTAAATGGTCGTAAAAAAAGTCACACTTGTGCTCCTCATGGTCAAAAATGACCACCATAGAAATGAATGGGGGAAAAAAATTCCGAGAATTTTTGGGGGGTAAAAAAAGCAATGATGGGGTACATTTTTTAAAAATAAATCCATGGATTAAATAATTGTATTGCACTATAAAAATTGTGGAAACAAATGGATCATAATTATTGCATAAATATTACTTAGTACCATAAAATACCATCAAAATACAAATAAAAAATACAAATAAAAAAGATATTATTACATTGAATTTAAAGAAAAAAAGGTTACATTTGAGGTGTTCGGCCTCTTTTGACTGGAGTATGAGTGAGAGCCCTTAATGAGGGGCACCAGAGGGTTTAATTGTCTTGATATTTTGCAGAACGCTGAACAACAACAACATCAGCAGCATTCCAGTGTCGAGCTTCAACCACATGCCCAAGCTCAGGACCTTGTGAGTAACACACACACACACACGTGCATAAAACACAAAGCATGCATACACACACACACACACACACACACACGTGCATAAAACACAAAGCATGCATACACACACACACACACATGCAGTAAACACAAAGCATGCATACACACACATGCATAAAACACAAAGCATGCATACACACACACACACACACACACACACACACAAGTCTTTGACTTTCATTGTATGACTTTTTTTTGTTCTGCAAGGTTTTAAATGATATGACAGTGAGTAAATTATGACTTATGTGATGGGAGATGATAGATGCTGGTTAGTTTATATTTGGAATTAAACCCAGCGTTTTCTGTGATATTTTGCAGGCCTGTAGCTCAATCACTAGAGTATGCCGCTAGCAACGCCAAGGTTGGGTTCGATTCCCTGTAATGTAATGTAAGGGCGTTTTCAGACCTGCAGATCGTTTTCCTTGTTCCCAAACAGGGATTAAAATTGATATACTGTTGCAATTTCTTCTTGGTTTGGTTCGCTTTCACAAGGCAACATTTCTAAACAGACCAAAATGTGTTATTGCACGCCACATGTGAGTCAACAGGCCTCTCGTTGGTCAGTGCAGCTGTTTACATTCTGAGATTCTGCTCACTGTTACAATGTTGCAATATTTTCTCATAGCAGTCATCCTTCAGGATGGATAGACAACAGCTTTGCTGGCTTATTGTGGCTTTCTTTATAGCTGTCGTTATCATTTTGAGGAAGAACACTTCCTCCGTATTTTGGACAGCTGTTCTGAAATATGTTAGTCTGACCAAATTTCAATTAGCCATTTCACTTCACGATTAGTTTTGGGAGGATTAGCGAAACAAACACCGCTGCTTTTCACGCAATGTACATAATTACCCATCATACATTGTGATCAAACCTGGTCCATTGGGTCAGATTGCTTTCTCACCGCATTGGGTTGCTGAATCACAGCCAGAGTTCGTTTTCAAGTGAGTCAAACCATCTTGTTTAGGTTTTTTTTTTTTTTGGGATGCGAACATGAGTGCGAATACCGTGTTCATATATGCCTAAACGAATGCGCCATGTTCTGAAACAAACGTTCCAAATAAGCCCTACATCACAACTTCTATAGTCAAATTTAAACACATACCAATGTTTTTATTGATGTGATATACTGGTAAGAGTATGCATTTTTGTACTTCCTGTTGAGA
>CM077204.1:837500-860000 GCA_039654625.1 Rhinogobio ventralis
CAACCTCTTCTTATTCATTACCTCTGTCCCTCGGCAGGTCAGTCTGAGAGCGCTGTGGTTCAGTCGTGTAGTTTGGCCACGGGCTCGTGTCCGGCCGTCTGCACCTGCAGTAATAATATAGTGGACTGCAGAGGGAAAGGACTGACGGCGATCCCGGCCAACCTGCCCGACAGCATGGCGGAGATGTAAGTTCCTGTAGCTCAAACAGTAGAGCACAACGCAAGCAACACCAAGGTTGTGGGTTCAATTCCCAGGGAATCCATAAACTGGTAGCACGCATACCTTGCATTCAGAGCAAGCCGCTTGGGATAAAAGCGTCTGCCAAATGCATGCGTGCAAATGTTAGTTTGAGCTTTTGACTTGTTTTCCAGTACAAATATCCAAACATTCTTGAATAAAAGATTCATTTACAGCAAAATTACTCAAGATATTATTTAGATATTAGGTCTTGTTTTCTGACAAATGTATCAAAATGAAGTGATTTTGTGCTTAAAATAAGAACAAATATCTGCCAGTGGGGTCAGAAAAATAACCTTGTTTTCCCTTTGAATTAAGTTTTTGTTTGGATGTTGAATGTGTGCTGGAAAACGAGACAGAAATACTGAGAAAGAACATCATTTTGCGATCTCTGGATTATAGTCACATGATCTACGACAGATGTATTTGGACAGAGACTGAACAGACCACAGGAATGTGCTGTCTGGAATTACTGCAATCCAAAGAATGTAAATTGTGTTTCTATATTTCCTACTGAGTGCCCTGCGTTTGAAGAGAAGGGAAATTCTGCAAGTGTTTAAGTCAAACTGTTATTGCCTCTGGCTCTGAAGGCTCTAAATGACCCTGACAAATGACTTTCCTGTTTTAAATGAGGCTTTTTAGGCTGAAAACAACTGCTTTCTTCACAGTACTGTGGACTGAAGCCGCAGGGTGTGCCATTAAAACAGACCCTTAAAAACACAACCAGCCGCCACAGACGCTAATGACATCCAAACCAGACGAAAAGACGAACCGGAGACTTTATCAGCACTGCTGATGTTTGCTGTGTTCTCGAAGTTTCTGCCAGAATGATTGTATTGCCATGAACGTATATCCTAGGACAGATCGTTCCAGCCAGGCCACAGAAATCATACACACATGGGAAATTTATTTTTGAAAGAATTGCAGTATACTGTATGTAGTTTTTGCCTGTTAAAACACTAAAATTACTCATTTAATTTAAACACAGCAAATGCTTTAATCAGTTTGTGAATGGACAGTATCCACCTTATTTTTAATGTAAGAACAGGTGCAGCTATTTGTACATTGAATGTTGAATGAATCTGGCTTCCAGTGTCATTCGCTTCCAGTTATTTTTAGCTGTACAAAACAGCTTTTTACCATATTATTGTCTTAATTATAAACCCATTCGTTTGTAGTGCAAACAGTTTTACCGTTTACTGCCCTTTTTATTCATCTAGTTATTTCCCTATAACGTTTTCCCATTGTGCTTAACCCCGGATTATCATCATTCTAAACATCGTTTTTAACCCCGGGTACAGGAACGTTTCACTCAGAAGTGGGGTTAGCACTGTGTTTTTCCCGGTGTTATGAAACCCTGCTCCGGAGCAGGATTAGCGTCGCTTTTGCACCATTTAACCCCACATTGCAGTGCTAAAGGTGTGCAGCAAAAAACAATGCAGTGTTGTGCTGCGTTCCAGGCAACTCGTAATAATGTTTTTTTTCCCACCTTGTACTCAGAAATTATGTCTGGAATGAGGTCTGCTTGGTCCCGCCCAGCCTCCCCCTCCCAGCCAGTTTCTCAGCTGTCTCCCTTCAGCCTCTTGGCTTGTCCAGTGGTTTCGCCGTGCTGCTCGGATCTGCCTTGGGGTACCCAGTCATCAGCTACGCCTTGGTGTATCCCTCAGATACACCTCCAGCCTCTGAACCCCGGACTCCACCTCGGCCCTCTGACCCATCAGCTCCACCGTGGTTTGACAACCCTCTGGCTCTGCCAGGCTCCCCCGTCCCTCTGGCTACGCCTTGGTCAGTAATCACCCTGGTTGTACCACAGACTTCTGGTCCTCTGGCTATGCCTCATCCCACCACCCCTTCAGCTCCACTGGGCTCTTCTTTCCCTCTGGCTCCACCGTTGTCTTCACTCCCACTGGCTCCTCCACGTCTGCAGAGCTCCCGTCTCTGCCTTGGTCCCACGAGGCTGCGGTTATGCCTCGAGTCTTCTGCTCTTCGGCTCCACCTGGGGCTCCACCTTGGTCTCCACCTCCATCTGCTCCACCTCAGTCAGACAGGCTCCTGGCTCCACCTTGCCTCTTTTCTCTATTGGTTCCCCCTGTGGGCCTTCATCTTGGCACTGCTCTGGATCATACTATGGCCCCTTACTCCTTCATCTCCTCCCTGGCTCTTCCCTCCTTCCTCTCCCCCTTGGACTGTTCTGTCAGTCGGGAGCTGCCGTACAGGAGGGGGGAATAACCTCTAGCCTCCAAACCCCGGACTCCATCTTGCCCCTCTGACCCATCGGCTCCACTTTGGCTCAACGCTCCCTCTGCTCCACCGTGGTCCCTCATCCCTCAGGCTCTCCCTCGTCCCTCCGGCTTCACCTTGGTCAGTCATCACCCTAGTTGGGCCATGGACTTCTGGTCCTCTGGCTATGCCTCATCCCACCACCCCTTCAGCTCCACTGGGCTCTTCTTTCCCTCTGGCTCCACCGTTGTCTTCACTCCCACTGGCTCCACCCCAGTCTGCCGTCTCTGCCTCGGTCCCGCAAGCCTGTGGTTACACCTCGGCCCTCCAGTCCATCGATGTCACCCCGGAACTTCGGCTCCCCAGCTCCGCCTGGGTCTCCACCTCAGTCAGACAGGCTCCTGGCTCCACCTTGCCTTTTCCCTCCATCGGTTCCCCCTGTGGGCCTTTGTCTTGGCATTGCTCTATATCACACTATGGCCCCTCACTCCTTCATCTCCTCCCTGGCTCTTCCCTCCCTCCACTCCCCCTTGGACTGTTCTGTCAGTCGGGAGGGAGGATTAATGTCGCAGACTGCATTTCCCATCATCCTACCTGGCACCTAAGCACACACACCTAGCCCTTATCACCAGCACTAAATAGAACACATACAGTCATTGTCTGAACTCGTCTGATGCTACAGACTGCTTACTCTGCTACTTACCTGCCAAATCCTGCTTCAAAGTTAGTGTGTTGAATACGAGTATAGCTAAAAGTTCTCATTTACCAACAAACATCACTGTGAAAGACAGTGCAAAACAATATCCGGATGACGTGTTTGCATAAGTTGATGCATTGGTTATTTTCAGCATTCTCTTTTTATAAATTACAGAGACCAATGTTTCTTGAGATTAGAAAAATAATAAATAAATAACTGTATTATGGAAACAATCTGAACACTTTAAGTGGCTAGAAAGTCATTTGTGCTGTATGTTGTCCAATAATAATGCTAATAAACCGAATACAAAATCCAGAGAGAATATTGATGGCAGAGACTACAGCATTAGTGAAGACTAAACTCTTCTAACTAGACACGCACAAGACTGTGACTACTTGATTGCAGGTGATATGGAGTAGGAGTGTGTTTATTAGAGAGTGCAATTAAATTTTAACATTGCAATAATGCTTGTGTGTTTTTGCAGACGACTGGAACAGAACGGCATCAAATCCATCCCTCCAGGAGCCTTCTCTCCTTATAAGAAACTGCGCAGAATGTAAGTTCGCAACACGGCTGAAAAAACAGCACTGCTGTCATGTGTGCAACAAACTTATACAGACGTTATGCTACTCATTGATTGGATTTATTCATACAGAATCCAGTTTAATCTGTCATATCATTCAATTCAAGATTATTTGTATATTTTCACAATAGTACAATATTGTTTCATAGCAGCTTTACAGTATGAACAGGATAATAAGTCAGAGATGAGTGTGTGCAAGTAACGTCTATATGGCAGTGGGCGGGGCTTGATTGTGTCTGTGGGGAATTGATTGGATGGTTGTGGTTTGCTATTGGTGGATCTCATGTGAGTGACAGGTTGCCCCGCCCTCGTCATCAGAGAAGAGAAGAGATGTCGCTGCAAGAGGGAGGGGAAGTTATTCCAATTCAAGATTACCAGGAACATGAATTTAAAACAATAATGATGTGCATGGAATTCCATAGAAAAACAAGAATTGTCAATTTTGATTGTTGACCCTAAGTTGGTTGGTTGGTGTTTTAAAGGGATAGTTCACCCAAAAATTATCCCATGATTTACTCCCCCTCGGGTCATCCTAGGTGTGTATGACATTCTTCTTTCAGACAAATAAAAAAAGAGTTATATTAAAAAAGTCCTGGCTCTTCCAAGCTTTATGATGAATGGATGTTTCTGTTTTGAAGTCCATAAAAGTGCATCTATCCATCATAAAAGTGCATCTATCCATCATAAAAGTGCATCTATCCATCATAAAAGTGCTTATAACTGCTCCGGGGGTTAATAAAGTCCTTCTGAAGCGAAGTGAAGTGTTTGTGTAAGAAAAATATTCATATTTAAAACTTTATAGACTAAAATAACGAACTTCTGGCAGACAAAAGAGTGATGCACTTTTATGATGGATGGATGCACTTTTATGATGGATGGATGCACTTTTATGGTGGATGGATGCACTTTTATGGTGGATGGATGCACTTTTATGATGGATGGATGCACTTTTATGATGGATAGATGCACTTTTATGATGGATGGATGCACTTTTATGGACTTCAAAACAGAAACAGCCATTCACTGTCATTATAAAGCTTGGAAGAGCCAGGATATTTATTAATATAACTCTGATTGTATTCGTCTGAAAGAAGAATGTCATAAACACCTAGGATGGCTTGAGGGAGAGTAAATCATGGGATAATGTTCATTTTTGGGTGAACTAGCCCTTTAACGCCATGCCAGCTTTCTCGTCTATTTTTACGGTGAGTAACAAGTTAAAAAAACTAAAATTAAAAATGTAAAAATCCTATATACTTTAAATGGATTCAGGATTGTCTCTTTTAAGTTTGCATCGATTCTGTTATTGTCCTGATCATTACTGTGAAGCTGCTTTGAAACAATCTGTATTGTATGAATAAATGTGACTTGACTTAAAGAAGCCAATTTGCTCATGTAGCATGTCTTGTAAAAAGTTCTACAAACTCACATGACATGTTGTCGGGGAGTATTTTCTCTCTGCAGTCTGTGCTTGCGTGTGGTTTGATGGGTAGACCGCAGGCTTATTAAAGTCTTCTCCGTGGCCTATAATGCCTGCCGTTTACTAATAGTCTTCACCACAGCCGGGCTGGAGGTTCAGACCTACCCATTTACATACCGACTGCCACATGAGCCAAAAACAGCCCAGACCCAGCGTGATCCTGGCAAACTCACTTCACATGTCGTCTGCTGACACTTTGACACTACCGAGTCTTTTTCTGTCTCTCTTTACAGAGATCTCAGCAACAACCAGATTTCTGAGATCGCTCCGGACGCCTTCCAGGGCCTGCGCTCCCTAAACTCACTGTGAGTGTGTGTGTGTGTGTGTGTGTGCTGTGATAGGTGGTTTGTGGCTTATCTCATGCATATTAATTAGGCCATGCTGACTTTCTGGGTGTAAACTCATTAATATTCATGGGACAACCCTTCACCGCATCTTAACTTACTGTACATCACCCACAAGCTGTACACTTGAATTCTCTAATTCACTTTTGATTCATTTCCATCAGATTTCGTAAATTACTGGATTTATCCACAGATCTTACATTTAGCATGAAATGAAAATTCACCCGATCTGTTTACTAAATGTATCCTGATGATGTTATTGTAAATGATTTAGCCAGTTCATGTTTCATTTTTATTTTTGAAATCGTAATGTTTAATCAAAATGTCATAACCGGTGATTCTCCAATCATTTAATCCGGTTTAAACTCAAGCGCACGCTCATCTGCATACACTTGAGTGCCACGCCCACATCACAACAGAATCAAGTCCCGCCCAACATTTTTCTTTTGCGATAATCCATTACACTCGGATGTATATCACAGTATGAAATAAAATATGTCGCTACTTCAATTTCATCGCAAATTTAATGCAAAAAATTCACATTTTCTTGTTTGAAATAATAACTTCAGATGCCAAAACCCAGCTGGCAAAAATATGTTCTAAGAATATTTTGCTAACGTTCCCATTAAGTTATGAAAACGTTATTTCTTGGTTGTGCAAACGTTAAGGAAACATTCCATTGTATCGTTTTTTTCAAACATTATGAGAACGTTACTTTTGAATGTTTTCTGAACGTTCTGAAACATTTAAAACATGATGATACAAAATAACGTTAAAAACGATGTACACAGCATTTTGAGAACATGTTATAATGCATTATATATTTTCATAAACAATATAATTTGCAGATTCTTTGTTACATCTGAAATTGGTTATTTGTCATGTGTTTGAACGTATCAAGATGTAACAATGAATAGATTTGTATTATAATGTATGTGGTTATAATTATTCATGATGTGCATTACAAGCCATAATTTATGCATTAAAATACTTTTCACCTATGACCTTTAGCTCGTCTAGCAGTAAGGACGTGTGTGCATGGTCTTCTGTTGATTGTCTCTGATGTTCAGGGTTCTGTATGGAAACAAGATCACGGATCTGCCCAAAGGAGTGTTTGACGGACTCTACGCGCTCCAGCTGCTGTGAGTGTTGAAAGAATTGGCTCTCCATTTCATCTCAGTTGAGATATTGAAGAGTTGTGATTGTTTTTTGTTTTTTAATAAGCACTGGGAAGTACTCAACAGGTCTAGATTGAAACAGCGTGTTATGAAATTGCTCACTGTTGTTCTGCATGATGTTGTTTCATCTCTTCCTCCTGTGTTTCCAGGCTTTTGAATGCAAACAAGATCCACTGTCTTCGTGCAAACACCTTTCAGGACCTGCAGAATCTCTCGCTGCTTTCATTATACGACAACAAAATCCAAACGCTGGCCAAGGGCACCTTCACCTCGCTGCGCGCCATACAGACCCTGTGAGCACACACACATTCATACCACACGCTCTTATAGAGAACTTCTTTGCATGCCTAATGTTAGACTCTTAATTGATATCTAAAGCATTTAAATGTAGGGATTATATTTTCATAAAAACATGCAAAATAATGTGTTGTTGATGTAGTCCTGCTAACTGTCACCCCCTTTTTGGTAAAGTAAAATCACTTCATGAAATGTAACATTTTACAAAGGAAAGTATAAGACATTATAGAAGTTTAAGTTTATTGTAAAGCAAATGTACTGTACTAAACTTGTTTTATTTATTACCAAACTTTTTTTTTTTTTATAATTTGTGTTCCAAATTTGATGTTGATATCACAAAAATTGAGGTTTGTGTGAGATTTTGTTTAGGCGTTTTACCTAAAAAAAACTTTAAAAAGTAAAAAATGTATACATTTCTGTCACAATATCACTTCTATCACAAAACAGTGGGCAGATATGGAAACTTGAGTCTCAGACCTTTCCAGCGATGTGTGTTTTGTCAGGATTAGAACAGATTTGATTATTAAATAATGCAGTAAATTGAGTAAAATTTGAAACATGGCTCCGCCCACTAGGGGGAGGAGCTCCGCTAAATGATTTAAACACTGTTTAAAGCACTCAAAATGGTTTTCATGGATGCATTTTTTAATATTTAAGCATTCAAATCTAATTTATAATGATTACTAAAATATCTGATGGGAAAAAGGCAATAAGAGTTACTTTAGGTAATACCAGCAAAAGTAATCCGATTAGATTAATGTAATCTTTTAGATTACACTTTTTAGGTAATGATACAGTAATTTGTAATCCGTACCAGTTTACATTTCTGTAGTAATCCATGATTTAAGGTTCCACACACACACATACACAAATATTCTGAACATATTTAGAAAATTTGCAGCAAATAACTGGTTCCCAACTAACAAAAATAAGCTCTAAGAATGTTTTGCTAGTTAGGTTATGAAAACGTTATTTCTGAATGTTCTCGGAACGTTCTATTTTTAAAAAATGTTTTAAGGAATGTTAAGGGAACACTCCATTGTATCATTCTTCAAACATTAAGGGAATGTTACTTTTGAATGATCTCTGAACGTTCCGAAACAAGAAGTAACATTTACAAAACGTTAAATGAACGTCCAACTACAACGTTTCAGAAAAATGCTCCATGAATGATGTTTTTGTGCTAACATTTTGAGAACATGATTAAAGGACAGATAACCTTCTGGAGGAATGTTTGTTCGTAACGTTGAGAGAGCCTTTCCAGAACGCTCTGAGAACGTTCCCTGTCAGCCGGGCTACAGATTGACTCGTGTAAATGTCAATGAATGAATGTGTGTGTCTTGTTTTCAGTCATTTGGCTCAGAATCCGTTCATCTGTGACTGTAATCTCAAGTGGCTGGCCGATTACCTGCGCTCCAACCCCATCGAGACCAGCGGAGCCCGCTGCACCAGCCCTCGCCGGCTCGCCAACAAACGCATCGGCCAGATCAAGAGCAAGAAGTTCCGCTGCTCGGGTAAAGCAACACAACACACTTCACAAGAGCGTGAAAAACAGAACTACCAACCTCAAACCTCATGCACTGTTCATAACTAAATCAAACACACAGGCAGTCAAAAACAATATGACCCTGACCTCTTATTGGAATGAAGGAGTGTTTGCCACAATTACAGCGAGTATCACATTCTGCTCATTTATCTGATCATAAATACAGTAAACAGTGAAATATGACTCCAGTGTAAATCAGCTGTTCTCTATGTGAATATATAGTAAAGTGTAATTTATTCCTGTGATCAAAGCTGAATTTATCATCATTACTCCAGTCTTCAGTGTCACATGACCCTTCACAAATCATTCAATATGAGGATTTGATGCTCAACAAACAGTTATGATTATTATCAATATTAAAAACAGTTCATATTTTTGTGGAAACTGATACATTTTATTTTTCAGGATTCTTTGATGAATGGAAAGTTCAAAAGAACAGCATTTATCTGAAATAGAATCTTTTGTAACATTATAAATGTCTTTACTGTCACTTTTGATCAATTTAATGCATCCTTTATGAATAAAAGTATTAATTTAATAACTTTTTCTAAATCTTACTGAGCCCAAACCTTTGAATGGTAGTGTTTCCACAAAAACTGTTTAGCACTGATAAAAATCATAAATGTGTCTTGAGCATCAAATCCTCATATTGAATGATTTGTGAAGGGTCATGTGACACTGAGACTGGAGTAATGATGCTGATGATCACAGGAATAAATGACACTTTACTATATATTCACATAGAGAACGGCTGATTTACACTGGAGTCATATTTCAAGAATATTAGAGACTTCTTTCACAAACATTTAAAATCTCAATTATTCCAAACTTTTGACTGTTTTATGCTTACAGTGATGTTTAGGATGACAGTGTGTGTCATTGATTAGCCTGCGCTAAAATCCAGCTTTTGATTTTAATCTCCAGCACTGCATCATGAAACTGCCTTAAAAACAGCTTGTTTTGTTCTGAAAAATCTACACAGGAATCTCAAATCTTAAGCATTATTGCTTGGTTTAACATGCTTGTGTGCACTTGTATGCAGTGTGTGATTCGCACACATGCATTTGTCCAACAGGGATTGACAATCTTCTGATTCAATCTATATTTTCTTCGATGCCGTTGTGTACGTCTCTATATTGATGGCCGTGTCACAGTAAAATAGTTTTAAATGTTTCATGCTGTACACAATGGAACTGTACTACCATATACAAACATACTACACAAAAGAGCATATACAGTAACAATGCTTCAAAGTAAGTCTCTGTTGGGATCCATTTTCCCCGTCATGTGTTGGTATTGTGAGATGCTGATTGGTGATTCGTGTCCTCTTGTGTCTCCATCACAGCCAAAGAGCAGTACGTCATCCCGGGTGAGTGTGTGTCCACTTCACTGTACATCACACACAGCTTTGGCTTGTGTTAATAGTCTGTGTTTGCGCAGGTACTTTTATTCCAGTAAAAAATGGTTTTCAAAGAACTTTTTCAACTTCAAAATGTCACTTTCAACGTGTTACTTGCCGTTTCTTTGAAAATGAGTGTAAAATTTACTAACATCTCAGTAACACTTTATTTCGATAGTCCACTTTAGACCTTCTAACTAGAAGCAACTACATGCCAACTAACTCTCATTAGAGTATTAGTAGACTGTTAGTTTAGGGTTAGTAGAATAAATTGACATGTAGTTGCAAAGTTACTTATAGTCAGTAGAATGTCTGAAGGAAACCATCGAAATAAAGTGTAACCACAGTTTCTGAGTCAAAAATGTTTCCACACCAATTTTTTTATATAGAACTCTAGGATTCTTGACTCAATTTTAACTCTTTCCCCGTCAGCGTTTTTAACTCTTTCCCCGTCAGTGTTTTGAACTCTTTCCCCATCAGTGTTTTTAACTCTTTCCCCGTCAGTGTTTTTAACTCTTTCCCCGTCAGTGTTTTGAACTCTTTCTCCGTCAGTGTTTTTAACTCTTTCCCCGTCAGTGTTTTTAACTCTTTCCCCGTCAGTGTTTTTAACTCTTTTCCCGTCAGTGTTTTTAACTCTTTCCCCGTCAGTGTTTTTAACTCTTTCCCCGTCAGTGTTTTTAACTCTTTCCCCGTCAGTGTTTTTAACTCTTTCCCCGTCAGTGTTTTTAACTCTTTCCCCGTCAGTGTTTTTAACTCTTTCCCCGTCAGTGTTTTTAACTCTTTCCCGCCAGTGTTTTTAACTCTTTCCCCGTCAGCGTTTTTAACTCTTTCCCCGTCAGTGTTTTGAACTCTTTCCCCATCAGTGTTTTTAACTCTTTCCCCGTCAGTGTTTTTAACTCTTTCCCCGTCAGTGTTTTGAACTCTTTCTCCGTCAGTGTTTTTAACTCTTTCCCCGCCAGTGTTTTTAACTCTTTCCCGTCAGTGTTTTGAACTCTTTCTCCGTCAGTGTTTTTAACTCTTTCCCCGTCAGTGTTTTTAACTCTTTCCCCGTCAGTGTTTTGAACTCTTTCTCCGTCAGTGTTTTTAACTCTTTCCCCGTCAGTGTTTTTAACTCTTTCCCCGCCAGTGTTTTTAACTCTTTCCCCGTCAGTGTTTTTAACTCTTTCCCCGTCAGTGTTTTTAACTCTTTCCCCGTCAGTGTTTTTAACTCTTTCCCCGTCAGTGTTTTTAACTCTTTCCCCGTCAGTGTTTTGAACTCTTTCTCCGTCAGTGTTTTTAACTCTTTTCCCGTCAGTGTTTTTAACTCTTTCCCCGTCAGCGTTTTTAACTCTTTCCCCGTCAGTGTTTTGAACTCTTTCCCCGTCAGTGTTTTGAACTCTTTCCCCGTCAGTGTTTTGAACTCTTTCCCCGTCAGTGTTTTGAACTCTTTCCCCGTCAGTGTTTTGAACTCTTTCCCCGTCAGTGTTTTTAACTCTTTCCCCGTCAGTGTTTTTAACTCTTTCCCCGTCAGTGTTTTTAACTCTTTCCCCGTCAGTGTTTTTAACTCTTTCCCCGTCAGTGTTTTGAACTCTTTCCCGTCAGTGTTTTGAACTCTTTCCCGTCAGTGTTTTTAACTCTTTTCCCGTCAGTGTTTTTAACTCTTTCCCCGTCAGTGTTTTGAACTCTTTCCCCGTCAGTGTTTTGAACTCTTTCCCCGTCAGTGTTTTGAACTCTTTCCCCGTCAGTGTTTTGAACTCTTTCTCCGTCAGTGTTTTTAACTCTTTCCCCGTCAGTGTTTTTAACTCTTTCCCCGTCAGTGTTTTGAACTCTTTCTCCGTCAGTGTTTTTAACTCTTTCCCCGTCAGTGTTTTTAACTCTTTCCCCGTCAGTGTTTTGAACTCTTTCTCCGTCAGTGTTTTTAACTCTTTTCCCGTCAGTGTTTTTAACTCTTTCCCCGTCAGCGTTTTTAACTCTTTCCCCGTCAGTGTTTTTAACTCTTTCCCCGTCAGTGTTTTTAACTCTTTCCCGTCAGTGTTTTGAACTCTTTCCCCGTCAGTGTTTTGAACTCTTTCTCCGTCAGTGTTTTTAACTCTTTTCCCGTCAGTGTTTTTAACTCTTTCCCCGTCAGCGTTTTTAACTCTTTCCCCATCAGTGTTTTGAACTCTTTCCCCGTCAGTGTTTTTAACTCTTTCCCCGTCAGTGTTTTTAACTCTTTCCCCGTCAGTGTTTTTAACTCTTTCCCCGTCAGTGTTTTTAACTCTTTCCTCGTCAGTGTTTTTAACTCTTTCCCCGTCAGTGTTTTGAACTCTTTCCCCGTCAGTGTTTTTAACTCTTTCCCCGTCAGCGTTTTTAACTCTTTCCCCGTCAGTGTTTTGAACTCTTTCCCCGTCAGTGTTTTGAACTCTTTCTCCGTCAGTGTTTTGAACTCTTTCTCCGTCAGTGTTTTTAACTCTTTCCCCGTCAGTGTTTTTAACTCTTTCCCCGTCAGTGTTTTGAACTCTTTCTCCGTCAGTGTTTTTAACTCTTTCCCCGTCAGTGTTTTTAACTCTTTCCCCGTCAGTGTTTTGAACTCTTTCTCCGTCAGTGTTTTTAACTCTTTTCCCGTCAGTGTTTTTAACTCTTTCCCCGTCAGCGTTTTTAACTCTTTCCCCGTCAGTGTTTTTAACTCTTTCCCCGTCAGTGTTTTTAACTCTTTCCCGTCAGTGTTTTGAACTCTTTCCCCGTCAGTGTTTTGAACTCTTTCTCCGTCAGTGTTTTTAACTCTTTTCCCGTCAGTGTTTTTAACTCTTTCCCCGTCAGCGTTTTTAACTCTTTCCCCATCAGTGTTTTGAACTCTTTCCCCGTCAGTGTTTTTAACTCTTTCCCCGTCAGTGTTTTTAACTCTTTCCCCGTCAGTGTTTTTAACTCTTTCTCCGTCAGTGTTTTGAACTCTTTCTCCGTCAGTGTTTTGAACTCTTTCCCCGTCAGTGTTTTTAACTCTTTCCCCGTCAGTGTTTTGAACTCTTTCTCCGTCAGTGTTTTTAACTCTTTTCCCGTCAGTGTTTTTAACTCTTTCCCCGTCAGCGTTTTTAACTCTTTCCCCGTCAGTGTTTTGAACTCTTTCCCCGTCAGTGTTTTTAACTCTTTCCCCGTCAGTGTTTTTAACTCTTTCTCCGTCAGTGTTTTGAACTCTTTCCCCGTCAGTGTTTTTAACTCTTTCCCCGTCAGTGTTTTTAACTCTTTCCCGTCAGTGTTTTTAACTCTTTCCCCGTCAGCGTTTTTAACTCTTTCCCCGTCAGTGTTTTTAACTCTTTCCCCGTCAGTGTTTTTAACTCTTTCCCGTCAGTGTTTTTAACTCTTTCCCCGCCAGTGTTTTTAACTCTTTCCCCGTCAGTGTTTTTAACTCTTTCCCCGTCAGTGTTTTTAACTCTTTCCCCGTCAGTGTTTTTAACTCTTTCCCCGTCAGTGTTTTTAACTCTTTCCCCGTCAGTGTTTTTAACTCTTTCCCCGTCAGTGTTTTGAACTCTTTCTCCGTCAGTGTTTTTAACTCTTTTCCCGTCAGCGTTTTTAACTCTTTCCCATCAGTGTTTTTAACTCTTTCCCCGTCAGTGTTTTTAACTCTTTCCCCGTCAGTGTTTTTAACTCTTTCCCGTCAGTGTTTTTAACTCTTTCCCCGCCAGTGTTTTTAACTCTTTCCCCGTCAGTGTTTTTAACTCTTTCCCCGTCAGTGTTTTTAACTCTTTCCCCGTCAGTGTTTTTAACTCTTTCCCCGTCAGTGTTTTTAACTCTTTCCCCGTCAGTGTTTTGAACTCTTTCTCCGTCAGTGTTTTTAACTCTTTCCCCGTCAGCGTTTTTAACTCTTTCCCCGTCAGTGTTTTTAACTCTTTCCCCGTCAGTGTTTTGAACTCTTTCCCCGTCAGTGTTTTGAACTCTTTCCCCGTCAGTGTTTTGAACTCTTTCCCCGTCAGTGTTTTGAACTCTTTCCCCGTCAGTGTTTTTAACTCTTTCCCCGTCAGTGTTTTTAACTCTTTCCCCGTCAGTGTTTTGAACTCTTTCCCCGTCAGTGTTTTGAACTCTTTCCCCGTCAGTGTTTTGAACTCTTTCCCCGTCAGTGTTTTTAACTCTTTCCCCGTCAGTGTTTTTAACTCTTTCCCCGTCAGTGTTTTTAACTCTTTCCCCGTCAGTGTTTTGAACTCTTTCCCGTCAGTGTTTTGAACTCTTTCCCGTCAGTGTTTTTAACTCTTTTCCCGTCAGTGTTTTTAACTCTTTCCCCGTCAGTGTTTTTAACTCTTTCCCCGTCAGTGTTTTGAACTCTTTCCCGTCAGTGTTTTTAACTCTTTCCCCGTCAGTGTTTTTAACTCTTTCCCCGTCAGTGTTTTTAACTCTTTCCCCGTCAGTGTTTTTAACTCTTTCCCCGTCAGTGTTTTGAACTCTTTCCCGTCAGTGTTTTGAACTCTTTCTCCGTCAGTGTTTTTAACTCTTTTCCCGTCAGCGTTTTTAACTCTTTCCCCGTCAGCGTTTTTAACTCTTTCCCCGTCAGTGTTTTGAACTCTTTCCCCGTCAGTGTTTTTAACTCTTTCTCCGTCAGTGTTTTTAACTCTTTCCCCGTCAGTGTTTTGAACTCTTTCCCCGTCAGTGTTTTTAACTCTTTCCCCGTCAGCGTTTTTAACTCTTTCCCCGTCAGTGTTTTTAACTCTTTCCCCGTCAGTGTTTTGAACTCTTTCCCCGTCAGTGTTTTGAACTCTTTCCCCGTCAGTGTTTTGAACTCTTTCCCCGTCAGTGTTTTGAACTCTTTCCCCGTCAGTGTTTTGAACTCTTTCCCCGTCAGTGTTTTGAACTCTTTCCCCGTCAGTGTTTTTAACTCTTTCCCCGTCAGTGTTTTGAACTCTTTCCCGTCAGTGTTTTGAACTCTTTCCCCGTCAGTGTTTTTAACTCTTTCCCCGTCAGTGTTTTTAACTCTTTCCCCGTCAGCGTTTTTAACTCTTTCCCCGTCAGCGTTTTTAACTCTTTCCCCGTCAGCGTTTTTAACTCTTTCCCCGTCAGCGTTTTTAACTCTTTCCCCGTCAGCGTTTTTAACTCTTTCCCCGTCAGTGTTTTGAACTCTTTCCTCGTCAGTGTTTTGAACTCTTTCCCCGTCAGTGTTTTGAACTCTTTCCCGTCAGTGTTTTGAACTCTTTCCCGTCAGTGTTTTTAACTCTTTCCCCGTCAGTGTTTTTAACTCTTTCCCCGTCAGTGTTTTTAACTCTTTCCCCGTCAGTGTTTTGAACTCTTTCCCCGTCAGTGTTTTGAACTCTTTCCCCGTCAGTGTTTTGAACTCTTTCCCGTCAGTGTTTTTAACTCTTTCCCCGTCAGCGTTTTTAACTCTTTCCCCGTCAGCGTTTTTAACTCTTTCCCCGTCAGCGTTTTTAACTCTTTCCCCGTCAGTGTTTTTAACTCTTTCCCCGTCAGTGTTTTTAACTCTTTCTCCGTCAGTGTTTTGAACTCTTTCCCCGTCAGTGTTTTGAACTCTTTCCCCGTCAGTGTTTTTAACTCTTTCCCCGTCAGTGTTTTGAACTCTTTCTCCGTCAGTGTTTTGAACTCTTTTCCCGTCAGTGTTTTTAACTCTTTCCCCGTCAGCGTTTTTAACTCTTTCCCCGTCAGTGTTTTTAACTCTTTCCCCGTCAGTGTTTTTAACTCTTTCCCCGTCAGTGTTTTGAACTCTTTCCCGTCAGTGTTTTGAACTCTTTCCCGTCAGTGTTTTTAACTCTTTTCCCGTCAGTGTTTTTAACTCTTTCCCGTCAGTGTTTTGAACTCTTTCCCCGTCAGTGTTTTGAACTCTTTCCCCGTCAGTGTTTTTAACTCTTTCCCCGTCAGTGTTTTTAACTCTTTCCCCGTCAGTGTTTTGAACTCTTTCCCCGTCAGTGTTTTGAACTCTTTCCCCGTCAGTGTTTTGAACTCTTTCCCCGTCAGTGTTTTGAACTCTTTCCCCGTCAGCGTTTTGAACTCTTTCCCCGTCAGCGTTTTGAACTCTTTCCCCGTCAGTGTTTTGAACTCTTTCCCCGTCAGTGTTTTGAACTCTTTCCCCGTCAGTGTTTTGAACTCTTTCCCCGTCAGTGTTTTGAACTCTTTCCCCGTCAGTGTTTTGAACTCTTTCCCCGTCAGTGTTTTGAACTCTTTCCCCGTCAGCGTTTTGAACTCTTTCCCCGTCAGCGTTTTTAACTCTTTTCATAAAAAGTGCGTAAACAATGCTTTTTATTGTTTTTTTCTGCTGCTTCTTCGCCTGTGTTTTGATCAGGAGATTCTGTACTCTTTCAGAAGATGCATTATAGCGCCCCCTACCGTATAACAGTAATAACATGAATTGCTGGAAAATGTATGCCAAAACACTTCTATATAAGGAGAAATGTCTTAAATAATTGCATAATACTTTTACATTTAACATGTTATTTAAATTATTTCTGATGATAAACTATGTTTACAAGCTGTTTAATTCATAACATTGAATTAAAATGAAAAAAAATGAAAACAAAATTAACTAAAACCAAATCCATAAAATGATCTCATGATGGAATCCCTAAAAGGTGCTATATGAAGTGCCTGATAGAACCCTTTCGGTTCCATATAGAAGCTTTTCTTCTAAGAGTGTAAGAAAAATGGAAGTAATTATTATGATCGCTAATTTTAGAGGATCTTGTAATCATCACTCACCTTCCCCTGGAGTGTGTCTGTGTGTGTGTTAATTATTGAACACCAGTTAGATAACAGCCTTGTGCTTCGGCACATGTAAACACTTCCTTTGTTAAAGCATTCTGACATCGCAAGCCTCTGTTCAATTTGCTTGAACCCAAAAATATGTTTTGCCAATGTTCCCAAAATGTTATTTTTGAATGTTCTCAGAACGTCCAGTTTTTTAAAAATCTTTTAAAAACATTTCTTGGTTATGTGAGCGTTAGAAGAATGTTTTCTCTATTTCATCATTCTTCAAACATTATGAGAACGTTCTCTGAACGTTCTAAAACTAGTAGTTAGTAACCATTATAAAACGTTCCGTGAATGCTGCATAAGTAACGTTTTTATGCTAACATTTTGAGAACATTATTAAAGATCAGATAACTTTCAACAAACGTTCCATTAACGTTACTGGAAGAACGTTTGTCCATAACGTTGAGAGAACATTCTGTTTATTTTCTTGTAGGAACTGAGGACACCCGGCTGAACAACGACTGTAATAATGACCCGGTGTGTCCAGCCAAATGCCGCTGTGAGTCTAACGTCGTGGACTGTTCCAATCTGAAACTGAACCGCATCCCTGAACACATCCCAGCATCCACCACTGAACTGTAAGACAGCATCAGCCAATATTTCTGATAATTCTCCAGAAGTCTGTTTGATTTAATCTCATTTTGCCGTATATTTTTTCACAAGCCGTCTCAACAATAATGAGATCACGACGATAGAAGCCACAGGCGTTTTCAAGACGCTTTCTCACCTGAAGAAAATGTAAGTCTCGCTCTCACATCTGTCCGTGCGACCGGTTCTGATTCTTTATTAACGTTGCCCTTTGACCTGCAGAAACCTGAGCAACAATAAGATCTCTGAGATCGAGGACGGGGCATTTGAAGGGGCATCTTCGGTCAATGAGCTGCACCTGACGGCAAACCAGCTGGACTCGGCGCACAGCGGGATGTTCAGGGGTCTGGACGGCCTGCGGATGCTGTGAGCCCACGCAGTTTCAGTCAGAAACCAATCATCATGTATCATGTTCTTCATCTGAATTCATGCACATGCTCTGTTTGTTTTCTAGAATGCTGCGGAACAATCGCATCAGCTGCATTCACAACAACAGCTTCACAGGCTTGCACAACGTCCGTCTGCTGTCCCTGTATGACAACACGCTGACCACCATAACGCCCGGAGCCTTCGACACGCTGCAGAGCCTCTCCACCCTGTACGAGCCAAACCGCTGCTTTATCTGACCCAACACTGGCAGAAATCCAGAGAAGAGTTTAGCATGTGCTGCTAGAGACAGATGTTTCCTGTAATCATTAACTTGAGCTGGGCCCAGCTAACAGAGAACGTTCTGGCAAAGTTATGGACAAACGTTCTTCCAGTAACGTTAATAGAACGTTCGTTCGAAGTTGTCTGGCCTTTAAGAATGTTCCCAAAATATTAGCACAAAAACATTTTTTATACATCATTTACGGAACGTTTTTTCTTAAATGCTTTAGTTAGACATTTTTAAATGTTACTACTTGTTTCGGAACGTTGAGAGATTCAAAAGTAACATTCCCATAATGTTTGCAAAACGGAATGTTCCTTTAACGTTCACATAACCAAGAAAAACGTTTTTAAAACAGTAAAGAACCAGCAGTGGATATAATGCATTGTTCTTATAAATGAGTGACAGCCCAAATAGCCAATCAAATCGCAGCGCTAAAAAGCTTTTGCCATCTGCCATGTTTTTTGTCAAGCTTTACTGAACCATCGGACACAGACAAACCTTTTAATGGTAAAAAAGTGTTATGGTACATGCAATTTGGATACTACTGTAGGTATCCAGGGTGGCTATATAATGGGATTTTGTTAATTACATTCCCAAAATTAGCCAGTAATATCGAAAAATGCCAAAGTTAACTAACCTACTTTAAGAAAAAATCACATTTACCCGTTTACATCTGCAAGCCCCGCTTTCAAAATAAAAGAGCCAATCAATCACCCATTGGTACAGTCACTGCAGATTGGATAAGAGATTAAATAGCTGGGCGAGAGGCGTTTCAAAGATGGCCGCCGAGTGAAATGACTTGCCTGAAAGGGATTTTGGTTTGGTCCTGCAGACGAGGCTAATTAGGGATTCAAGAGTGTAGATTTTCCAAGGATACGCATTCTCTGCTAAAACTGATCTGACAGACCAAACCATAAGTTGTAGAGACTTGAAACTTTGAGGGATGGTAGTACCCACCCCGTCTATAATGTCAACAAGACTCAATTAGGCAGATTTGGTCGTCACCCTGGCGAAAGTTTCAGGTATTTTGTATTTTCCGAAAATCTACTTTTGCGAACTAGTCCTAGGGGCGCCTTCGTTTTTTTTACGTGCGTAAAGGATTGTATATCACGACATTTTTTTGCACATGGCCACGACATTTATACCGAATGTAGAACTCCTCATTCTGAGCACCTTTGCCTCTAGGACCGCCGCTGTCAATCAAACCGTTAGTGTGTGTTATTTCAAAAACCTACTTTCGCGAACTAGTCCTAGGTTTTTGGCTTAATAACTGTTAAAAAGCTTTAAAACTACTATATTTCCTATGGTAAATTGCCTGTATTTGCTGTAAAGGATCTTTTCCATCTATGATCTAAGTGGTTACATGCTAAATAAAACAATACCTTTTTACGCAAGTGCTCAAAGGCCTTAAAGCGCTTGAACCCTAATAGTTGCTGCTCGCAGCTATATTAATATCTATGTTTGTGTGGCAGAAACCTGCTGGCCAACCCGTTCAACTGTAACTGCCATCTGGCCTGGCTGAGCAGCTGGCTGAGGAACCGTAAGATCGTCACGGGGAACCCGCGCTGCCAGCGGCCCGCCTTCCTCAAAGAGATACCCCTGCAGGACGTCGCCCTTCCAGATTTCCGCTGCGAAGATGGTAGGATCGAATTCACCAAACTGCATGTCTGATTCCCAGTGTTCTGAGAGGGCTAATGATCCCTTCACGCTGATGTTTCTCTCAGATCAAGAGGAGGCGAGCTGCACGCCGCCCGTCCAGTGTCCCAGCGAGTGCACCTGTCTGGAGTCGGTGGTGCGCTGCAGCAACAAACACCTGCGCCTCTTACCCAAAGGCATCCCTCGCAACGTCACCGAGCTGTGAGTCTGCGCCGCAATGGGCCATATAATACTATTGCACTGCGCATCCTAACCAGGACTGGCTGCAGCCTGCAGAATGGGGCGGGGCTGCACGTGTGGCTCCGCCCCATACTTACTCTGATTGGCTCGGTCGTCTTTCATAGGCATACATAATAGGAAATGTGTTCGGAGTTGTCTTCACTACAATGCACAGACAATACAACATTAGCCTACATTCCGTAATGTCAAGAGAAATTAATTATGATTTGAACAACATGCACCGATCAGGCATAACATTATGACCAGGTGAAGTGAATAACACTGATGATCTCTTCATCACGGCTCCTGTTAGTGGGTGGGATATATTAGGCAGCAACTGAACATTTTGTCCTCAAAGTTGATGTGTTAGAAGCAGGAAAAATGGGCAAGCGTAAGGATTTGAGCGAGTTTGACAAGGGCCAAATTGTGATGGCTAGACGACTGGGTCAGAGCATCTCCAAAACTGCAGCTCTTGTGGGGTGTTCCCGGTCTGCAGTGGTCAGGATCTATCAAAAGTGCTCCAAGGAAGGAACAGTGGAGAACCGGCGACAGGGTCATGGGCGGCCAAGGCTCATTGATGCACGTGGGGAGCGAAGGCTGGCCCGTGTGGTCCAATCAAACAGACGAGCTACTGGAGCTCAAATTGCTCCAGAAGTTAATGCTGGTTCTGATAGAAAGGTGTCAGAATACACAGTGCATCTCAGTTTGTTGCGTATGGGGCTGCATAGCCGCTGACCAGTCAGAGTGCCCATGCTGACCCCTGTCCACCGCCGAAAGCACCAACAGTGGCACGTGAGCATCAGAACTGGACCACGGAGCAATGGAAGAAGGTGGCCTGGTCTGAGGAATCACGTGTTCTTTTACATCACGTGGATGGCCGGGTGCGTGGCTTACCTGGGGAACACATGGCACCAGGATGCACTATGGGAAAAAGGCAAGCCGGCGGAGGCAGTGTGATGCTTTGGGCAATGTTCTGCTGGGAAACCTTGGGTCCTGCCATCCATGTGGATGTTACTTTGACACGTACCACCTACCTAAGCATTGTTGCAGACCATGTACAGCCTTTCATGGAAACGGTATTCCCTGGTGGCTGTGGCTCTTCCAGCAGGATAATGCTCCTGACACATAGCACAAATAGCAGCAAAAGGGAGACCAACACAATATTAGGAAGGTCATAATGTTATGCCTGATCGGTGTATACTCCGTCCTACACCGACTATGAACACTTTTTCTTTTTCTTTTCTTTTTTTTTCTTTTATTTAACATAAGACAACAGAACAGTGATCACAGGTTACAAGTACATTCCACCATAAACCATAGATGCATGCATCGTCAAAAGACAAACAAAAAATAGGTTCATGTTGACCTGCCAAGGTTTTGCAAAAAGATATGTGAAATCCTAGGACCTATATACGTAAGAAAAGGGGTCCATATCTGATAAAACACATCCATTTTTTCCTTTTGACCTGTAGGTAATATACTCCAGTGAAAGAAAATCAAATATCACTTTATGCCATTTTCTATCAAAGACAATATGAAACACGATCAAGCCAATCAGAGTAAGTATGGGGTGGAGCTACACGTGTAGCCCCGCCCTGTTTTGCATGCTGCAGCCATGCAAGTGAGAAAATCACAGCCAATGAGAGCATGTGTCATGTATCAAGATGAGAACCAATGAGATTTCACAGTGGGTGGAGCTACTCAGAGCAGTTCACAGAGGTAGAAAACCAGCAACTGAGAAAATGTCACTTATTTTCCTTTATTTATTTACTTATTTGTTTATTTAATCAGGGACAATACACATTAATAATACATGGGGAAAAAACTAGATTTAGCCAATTTTCATCCGCAGTTCCTGTTGAGATTCACTCAAAATTGTATATTTAAGATTCATATATTTGAGTTGCATATAAACTTCCATCCATTTGATTTACATAGTTTTAACATAAACAAACGTTAAATGTAATGTGATGCAAATTTGTCAGAAACAGGTCAGATTTCTGTAATATACGAGTGTTTTTTAAAATACACAATAATCAGATTTATGCATTTATCATCCAGTTTATTTCAATCTCATACATTTTAACTGTCTTGTTCCACAGCTAGTCATATTTTAACCATTCTGATCTGCATGACTGACAGATATGCGTCATATTATGTTTATTTATGTTTGTTTATATTAAAACTAGTCCAAATGCATGGAAGCTTCAGATGCAATTCATCTTAAATTTAGGCCTAAATATTGTTTGAGTATTGTTGTTGGTTACAAAAACATGTTTAATGTAAGATTATTTAATTTTAAGATGATCGGATCTCGCACAGTGTTACAGGATACAAGCTACTACACACACACACACACACACACACACACACACACACACACACACACACACACACACACACAGACAGTCTTGGTATCACTTTACAATAAGGCTGCATTTGTTAACATTAGTTACCTACATTAGTTAACATAAACTAGCAATGACAAGTACTTTAAGCATTTATTATTAATCTTGGTTAATGTTAATTACAGCATTTATTAATACATTATTAAAATAAAATTTATGTTGTTGAATGGACCTGAGCAGACATGAGCTAGCAATGAGCAAAATAACGTAACCTAAGCGGGACCTTGTTTTAAGTGTTGTGGTGAAGCTGTTCTGTGTGTGTGTGTGTGTGTGTAATGAGTGTGTTTTTGAGTGGGA